>RJWM01004029.1:0-105975 GCA_004363535.1 Dasyprocta punctata | reverse complement strand
CCTCTGGGCTGACCGGAGTGGATGTGATGTTCATGGCCTCAGCAACCTTCCTCATGCCGACCACAGAGGTGTGGTTGTCAGTGAGGTAACAGAACTGACTCTTGCTGTTCTCTGGGCCTCTGGACACCCATGGAAAGGCCTCTGCCACCAGTTTGAGGGCAGCTGTGCTCCCAGATGTGAAAACCATGATGTAGTCCTCGGGCGTGGTGTGAAAGTGTGCCAGGACCCTGGAAGAAGCAGAGGGTCAGGCAGAGCCAGGGTCTCAACGCCGTCTGGAGGTTACTTCCACAAAGTGGAATGTATCTACCCTGGTAGCTAGACAAATTCCAGATAGACTTTGCCACAGGACTGAGGCAGAGGATGTCACTGGAGATTAACCCACCACCAGTGCAACCCACAGAAACCTGTGAGGACCTTGGCGTTGGTCGAATACACCTTCTCCTTTGATGTGTCTCCTCCCCAGATCTATCTCAAGTTTTAAGTCATCGACCTGTTTCACGCCCCTTTTAATCTCAGCAACCCTATCACCAAACCATGATTTTCAAATCTGAAATAACTTGAGGTTTTATTATTCAGGTAGCTTTAGGTACCACCTGGAAATTAATTACCAGAAACCAATTATTACATGTTAAAAACTATAACAAGCTATTTAACAATTTAAATAGTTAAAAAAGATAGCGTGGGGGGTATCAGGTGTAGTGACTCACACCAGAAATCCCTGCTGTGAAGAGGCTGAGGAAAGAAAAACACAAGTTTAAGACCAGTCTGGGCAACTTACCAAGACCTTGTCTCAAAAATAAATACATAAATAAATAAACGAACAAACAGACAAGGAGGATATAAATAGACAGTGCCTTTTTTCTTTCTGAAAACAAGACCTTGGAACCCAGGTCATGCCTCGTGATTTCATCATCCCCTCACGCCTACTTTAAACAACTGTGCAACTACACAGCCACTACCTGGGCTTCTTGTCTACCCCATTTGGTCCTTAATCTTACCTTTGTGTCCTCTAACTGATACTTATCATCATGTATGCATTCCTTTATAGCTAAATGTGACCTTCATAGGGTGTGGGCAGATGCTTAGAAGGAACACATAGGTGGCCAGTGCAGGCAGGTGTCCCTGTCACTCACCTGTAACGCACCTGCTCCACAGTGTCATAGGTGAGCTTGCTCGTGATGTTCTGGCTGTGAGGATTACCTGGCAGATTACAAAGACAAAGTGCTAAGGTCATTGCTATGCTTTCTCGTTTTGTGTTCTTTCAAAATGCTCTCCCTCAGTTTCTCAAAAAACTAAAGATCAAACTACCACATGACTCAGCAATTCCACTCCTAGTTATCTTCCCAAAACAAATAAAAATGTATGTCTATCCGAAGACTTGCATGCAAATGTTCACAGCAGCTCTATTCATAAAGTCAAATTCCAGAGACAATATAAATGCTCATTAACTGGAGAACAGATAGGCAAAATACAGCGTATTCACACACTGGACAATTATTTGGCAATAAAAAGGAACAAACCACTGGCTATGCTGTGCATAAACTTCAAAAACATGCTAAATGATACGCATAGAGGCTACAAGTTATTGTGTGACTCCATTTAAATGAAATGCCCAGTAAGGCAACTATACTGTGCAGAGATACTGAAAGTAGTAGATTATGGGCTGTGGTGGCAATGGGGACTGTTGTAGTCAGGGGTTACATGGAGAACAACTACATACAGGACACAGGGTTTGTAATACTGTTTTATAATAGTCACCCAAAGTTAAACACAAGAAAGTGCAGGAAGATCAGTCCACAACACTAAGACCCAGGATAGCCGAGGGCCTGGATCCCACAGCAATGTCATGTAAGAGTCCTGCTAGAGACCCAAAACACATGACAGTGCCTCCCACAGTACCAACTGGGAATCTAAGAGCCCACAATAAGGGCTCACGCCAGACTATTTATGGTTCTGTGCTGGGAAGGCCACAGGTCAGCGGTGGAGCTAGAAAGTCTATGCCAGCAGGGTGAAGGAGCCGTGCAGTGGGTTGAGGGTTCTACGTGGGAGCTGAGAAGTCATGCTCAAAAGAAGAAGTGGGGCTGCCCTGAAGAGCACCACAGCCATCCCCAAAGGCGACGAGGTCCCACGCTCCTCCGACGATGGAGAACAGTTGGGCACAGGTCAGGAAGCCCAGCGTGACCAGCTTCTCCAGCACACAACTTCCCCTCCGGAGCCAGGAAGCGATGCACAATATGAGGAGCAGAGCTCCCGCAACATGAACACAGCCACTCTCACCGATGAGGTCCCGAGCTCCTCCGACAATAATGGCCGAGTTCATATTGGCGAAGCCAGCATGACAAGCACCTCCAGGAGAACCAGCGGCTCCAACATCAACTCTTGGAAGAACCCACAACGCCTGGCTCTTCTTCTCCACGTCCCTATTTATGCTGGCAACTTTCTTCAGGTGGAGCATCTTTAACTCAACACCAGCTGAATTAATTCAACTGGTGCTAAGTTGACCACCAGTTTGTAATCCATAACAGGGACTGACTGCAAATGGACATGAAGGATCCCGTGGGAGGATGAAAGTGACTGATGGAGATGGTTGGACCACTCAGTAAAGGCACTAAAGAACACTGAATTGTATCTTTGAAATAGGGGAATTTTAGGGTAGGTAAACTATAGCTCAATAAAGCTGCTGGGCAGCCCTCTTTAAATCAGATTGGAACCAGGAAAAGGGGTTTGGAGCTGAAAGTTAGCTCAGAGGCAACCAGAGCAAGAACCTTTTCTGTTAGTTCCCCTACAGGTGACCAGAAGCTCTGTCCATTAACTCCAGAGAACCAAAGACACAACCTCAGGGGACAGAACCATGAGTGCCACTTACACAGTGCCCCTCTTCTGCACTATTCCCTCCCTCGCTGCTGGAACTGTTCCTGTAGAAATGCACCCATCTCCTCCACCAAATATGTGAAGGAAACAGACCTCTCAGCTTCCTACTCTGGAAATAAAAGGCTCCCAACCTCCCTGCCCCTTGGTGACTTCTATTCCTCCCCATCCCACCCCCCCATCACACATACTCCTAACGTCCCCTTGTGCATCCCAAAGACTCCTGCTCACCCTCCAAACTCAGTCCTCAGACACCAGTACAGAGCTCTGGCACTTCTCAGGTGCAGGGTCCCTTGTGCATATTCACGCAGGCTTGGCCTTTTTCCCTTTAAGATTTTTCCCCTACATCACCCCGAAGGGTCACACTGGATTTCTGGTCAATGCAGTTACCAGTAATTCATGTTTCACATCACTAGTAACCTGTGGGACTCGACACTTGTCCCCATCACCTTCCCTCACCTAGGATCTTAGCCCTGTATCGTCAGGACCAACTGAAACCCCAAGCAGCCACCTCTCAGGCTGAGTTTTACCATGGTTGCAGTTCCTGTCAAGGTTACAGAAGGAGAATTGCAGGTCTCTCTGCAAATCATAGATTAAAGTCAAGATAAAGTTTCTAGTTGGAAGCTTCCCTGATGGTTTCCCCAGGTTTATTTTTTAAAAACATTTTATTAATACATTTATTGTGGTGGATTGGTACATGTGCATAATACATCTTCTTTTTATTTTTTCTTTTTCATCCCTTCTCTTCCCTCCCTGCTCCTTCCATCTCTTGACCCCCTTCCCATTCACAAAAGTTTGATTTTCATTTTTTTCTTCAATTGTTTTTTCCCTTTTTCTCCCTTCTTTCCCCTTCCCTCCATCTCTTGTTCCCTTACCCACTTGAAAAAGATTTCCCTACTTCCTACTTATTCATTATATACCTACAGATACAGATATAGATATATTTGATTTTCTTGTATAAAAGAAACCGTGAAATATTTATGCTTGCGTGACTTATTTCACTTAAAATTATGGTCTCAAGATGCATCCGTTTACCTATGAATGCTTCAAGTTGATCTTTCTTCACGCCACAGTAGTACTCCATTGTGTATGAATACCACACCGTTTGTCTGTGGATGGTCATATAAACTGTTTCCAAGATCTAGCTATTATGAATTGTGCTGCTATAAGCATGAGTACATGTGCAACCCTGTAATGTGGTGACTTTAGGTCTTTGGTTTTTCCCCAGATTTAAAGTTCTCCTGGCTGCCCAAAGCTGAGGTTCAAACACTTTAGTGTGGCATCACAGGACTAAGATGACTGGAGGTAGCTGGGCTGCGGAGGAGTAAGGGTTTGGTTCTGGAGCCAAACGACCTGGCAAATCAGCTCGAGTACTTCCTGGCTGTGCAGCCTTGGGTTAGCTACCCACCCTCTGATGTGCACACCTATAAATCAGGGTAATGACAGAACCTATGTTTCTTGAGTTGTTGTGAGGATAACAAGGATAATACCTGGAAAGCACTGGGACAGTACCTGACGCATACAGTGAGTTGTTGATGAATGGTACTGATCACTGTGATAATTGCCAAGTATTACAGCTGCTATTATTTCAAACTCCCTTTCCAAGGTCACCCCCTGAACAGTTGTGCTGCTGACGAATGCCCTTAACAATGGCCCATTGGTCCTAAAACACAATGCCCTGCACAGGCCTGCCTCTCTCTGCCTCTCCATGAACACCTTTCCCATGCTCCTCTCTCCGTACACCTCAGCTGCTTCCTGAAACCCCTGCTAGATCTTGGCTTGTGCTATGACCACTGCCTGTCTACCTTCCCCTCTTCCTTTCCTAGTGAAAATGGCTTTCTCCTCTTGTCCTAGTGAATCTGGCTCGTCCTCTGGCATCCACTTCACTCCCAATAAAGCTTTCCCTGACACATACTCTGCCAACCCACTGTCACTGCAGATACAGACTCCTGTGTGCCACACACCTTTGTGTGATAGGCCTTCACATAGGCGTGACTACATTTATTTGGTGATCTCTTGATTAAGATCTTGCCGTCTGGGACTAATCTATACTTTCCACAAAAAAAAGGATTGTGTTTATTTCACCTCCCTTATATCACTGTGCCACTTAAACCATAATGTCTCAGTAAACATTTATGTGGTGAATGAATGAATGGATGAATAAATGATGTTCCTCCTGCTGCCCCACCCTCTGCACCATGCAGAGTCACCCACAACACCAAACATAGCACCTTCAAACTTCTGTGCCTTTCCTGACACAGACCCATTCTTCTGGGAGTAACCTGTGTATCCTCGAGCTGGACCCTTCCATCCTGGCCCTGTATGGATGATATACAACGACACTGGGCTCTTGCCTGACCCTGTTTGACATGAGGCTTCATCAGCTTTGTGTGCTCGGTACGATCTCCATCTATCAAGGCAACATCATTAAACACAGACTTAGCTAAAATCAGTTTTGGTGTAGTATTTTTTTTTTCTTACCATAAACATTTTCCGTGAGATCCTTAGTAAAGTTTGTGAGCTGGCTTTGGGGGAACAAGGTGGCTCCTGCATGATCAAGGTAGACAGTTTCTGGAAGTAAAAATACAAAATAATAATAATAATAATAAAGCTTGTTTCACACAGGTTGTTTTGCACAGGTCTCCCAGACATTTTCCTAAATCTGGTTGTGTGAGCCCACCCAGTGCCCATTCAACATCACACCAGGCCACTGACTTTCCTGAGCCACTTGATGCATTGCTTCTTATCCACATCCAAGCATGAACAAGAAGGAACTGCACTTCTGCTCAGTGAGCTGCAAAGCCCTCTGGGAGCCTTCCTGATTAACCAGTTCTCTTAAGATCCTCGAATTGCATCCCACACAGAGGAGGAGCCCAGCAGATCTTTGCAATAAACGGTGATGCAACTATTTCACACCATGACTCACTCGTGCCCTGTTCTGGATGTTCTGAGCCATTTCCGGAGGGGTGAGCCCTGATTGTTTTCCCACACTGCTCCACAGCCCTCAAACCCAGGACAGCTGTCAGAGCTTCAGAGAAACAGGATTCTCCCAGCTTCTCTTCTGCAGACAGAAATGCAGGAGAGATTGTGGTTGTGCAGACTGGTGAAGACCCAAAGGTTGCACGCCTTGCTGTGGGGGTGAGAGTGGGGGGCAACAAGCCGCTGGTACATGGCTGGTAGGAGAGAGAGCTGATACAACTTCTTCGTGGCAAAGCCATTTGGTAATACCAGTCACATTTTCCAATGCAGACGTTTCTTGACTTAGCAAAGAGAGATTCTCTTTGACGTATTTATCTTATAAGTACCCATCCTTTTGTGAAATGACCTGTACTGTACATAGGATATTGAATGTAACATTGTAATAGGAAAAATTAAAAACAAATGTCCAAGCTGGATGTGGTGGCTCATGTTTCTAATCCCAGGACTCGAGAGGCTGAGGCAGGAGGATCACTGTGAGTTTGACGCCAGTGTGGGCTACATAAGCGAGTTCAAGGCCAGTTTGCACTACTTAGAGAAACCGGTCTCAAAAAACGAAAACAAATGTCTATCAACATATATTTAAAATAAAGAATTGCTACACACTTGTCTAGGACTTTACACCACTTACATGGAACAAACCCTGAAATATTATTTCAAGTACATACAAGTCAATAGATCCATTTATTCTTTTATTCACTTAAATATTTGGTGTCGTATAAGACTAATTATTATTTTATAAGAGCCTTACTGATATATAATCCACATACCATAAAATTCTTCCTCTTAAAGTATACAACTCAATGGTTTTTTGATTATTTATAATGTTGTGCAACTATCGCCACTATCCTATTTCATTGTTTCATTTGATTTTTACAGTCCTGGGTATTGAACTCAGGGTCTTTGCACTGAGCTACACCCCCAACTCCTACTCCTTTTAAAAACTTTTAGTTTTTGAGAAATTGCTAAGTAGCTTAGGCTGGGCTCACCTGGATGTCCCCCAAATGCCTCCTGTACTCACAGGCAAGGCTTTAGGAAGGTGATTGGATTACGGGGCTTATCACTGACTTGCTGTTAAAGAGATGGGATCTGGTGAGAAGACGCAGGTTACTGAGGGTGTGGCCTGAAGGGTTCCTCTCCCTCCCATGCTTCTCCCTTCACTCTGCCTTCTGGTCACTGTGCCATGAGGCGCTTTTCCTCTGCCATAACCCTGTGCCACACCGGGCTGCCTTGGAGCTAGTTGACTATGAACTGAAACACGAGCCAAAATAAACGTCTCTTTAAATTTCAGGTGTCTGGTATTATGTCTCACAACAACAAAGTCACTAATGCAGATTTGGGCACCAAGAGAGGAGTTGTTGCTATACTACCTGACCATGTGGTTCAGAAGCCTTTGAAAATGGTCTGAGGAAGGAGTGTGGAAATGTCTGAAGATACTGGCTGGAAAAGCAGCCCTAGAATGCTGTCAGCCCATCTTACTCGGAGATTCTGGTTAAAGCCCAGAAGACTAAAATGCTGATAAGAAGGTAGAGGGTACAGACCAGACTCAGGAGGTGTCAGTTGGGAACAAGGACTCCATCAGCACTTGAACTTGAGCCTACGTATGTTAGGCTCTGGCAGAAAATTTGTCTTCATTTTGCTCATGTCTTGAGACTTTTGGGAGACTAGGGTGGTGGGCTAATTAATCTGGCACAGGAAATTTCAAGGCAGCCCAACATTCAGGCTATGGAATAGGTACTGCTGCTCCAGCTCTACATGGAGAATCAACAGCAAATAGCACAGCTGAGTAATTTTTAAAGTTTTTAGTTTCACCACAAAGTAAGTTCAGATCCTATTAAAGCTGGGGCCTCGCCAGGTGTGGTGATGCACACTTGTAATCCCCAGCACCCAGAGGCTGAGGCAGGAGGATTACTTCAAGTTCAAGGCCAGTCTGAGCTATGTGGTAAGTTCAAGGCTAGCCTGAACTACAGAACAAGACCCTGTCTCCAAACAACAACAAAAAGCTGGAGCCTACAAAGCTGAGGCAGAGGAGAACTTGGTTGCTGAAAAGAGTAATATTAAAAGAAACCAAATACTTTACATTGAGACAATACAAAGGGCATCTGGAGGGGATGAACTTGGAAGATTTCACTAGTGGAAAAGTGAAAGACCCTGTTTAGAGAAGACAGTCACCGAGGATCTTGCTTAAGAATGGCAGTTTAAAGAATCTGTTCTCTTCGTTCAATTAAAAGATTTGTTTTGTTGTATTCTGAGACCTCTGAAGCTGTGACTGAGGGTGCTGGCTACTGTCTGAGTGGTAATATGCCTTGGCATCATCCATATGCTCCTGGTTTTAAAGGCATACGGAATGCAATAGTTACAGGGTCATAGAGGTTTTCACTCAGATTTCAGAATAAGGCCTGGGAAGCCATTCAGTGTGCCCCTGACAGCGCAGTGTGTGAGAGTGAAGACAAAGTAGAGACCCCAGGAAGTTGGAGAAGCACTTGGCCCAGTGCCTGGCACACAGAAATCACCCCAAAGTTTTAGATGTTATTAGAAACAGGTAAACAATCCCAAAGACAACTGGCATTAGATCTTCAATAAAGATAATTCCAGGGTGTCTTCTGGGTCATGCTCTGTTATGGTTTAGATCTAAAATGCTCCCTACAGTGGGCATGATAGTGGATGTCTGTAATTTCAGCACTTGGGCAGCTGTGGCAGGAGGATTGCCTTGAGTTTGAGCTCCATACTACAAACTGATAATGAGTTCCCGCCCAGCCTGGACTACATAGCAAGACACTGTTTAAAAAAGAAAAAAATAAATAAGTAAAAGGTAAAATATCCCTTTAAAATCTCAGAGGTAGGGCTTCTGGAAGGTGACCAGATCAAGGGGGTTCTATATTTATCAGTGAATTAATACATTAACAAGTTCATAACTGACTGTGCTCTTAGCGGGTGGGCCTAGTTGGAGGTGGGCCTGGTTGGAGATGGGTCACTGACAGTGTGACCTGGAAGGGTGCACTCTTGTCCTGAGTTTCTCTCTTCTCTCTTTGTTCTCTGCCTGCCTTGTGTTGAGCTCCCTTCCTCCACAAAGCCCTTCTGCCATGCTATTTCAGCCTTAGAGCCAACAAACCAGACCAAATCTCTAAAAACTGTGAGCCAAAATAAACCTCTACTCTAAATTGTGGGTATCAGGCATTTTGTCCAAGAGACAAGGAAAGTAACCAGTAAACGTTTCATCAGTTCTCTGGTTCGCACAGAGTTAAGCAGTTATCAATTAGTAAGGCTTCAAGAAGGACTTGAACTAAACAGATAAATGTTCAAACTTGCAAAAAAATCTTCAAGGAGTGATGAGGAAAAAGAAGAGGAAATACAGAAAGGATAGATGTACATGTGTAGGTTTATACATGCCTCAAACTTCCCCTAAAGAGTTTACAAGAATTGATTTTATTACATGTGATGGTAGGAACAGCAACCTTGAAGAAAATGAGACATTATGGTAGCCATTGCTGATTTTTCTATCATCTTGTTTTGAAGCCTGAAAATAATGCTTTTATTCTTTGTTTTGATTTGTTTTAGTCTGTTTTCTATTATTTGATTTCAGTATGTGTGAAGGTATGGGCAGCTATTTTGAAGGAAACAAGAGACATTATGGTAGCCATTGTTGATTTTCCTACTGAGTGGTTTTGAAGGCCCATAATGCTTTCATTCTCTTGCTTTGGTCTGTTTTATACTATTTTGTTTTGTCTGAATTCATTGTGTGAAGATATGGACAACTATTTTGAAGAAAACAAGAGACATTATGGTAGTCACTGCTGATTTACTGTTGTCTTGTTTTGAAGTCCTGAGTTGTTTGCATTGTTTTGTTCTGATCTGCTTTGTTCTGTTTTGTTTTGTTTTATTTTACTCTCTTTAAAATTAAAAAAAGAAAGAAAGAGAAAGAAAGAAAGAAAGAAAGAGAAAGAAAAAGAGGAGGATGCAATACAGTACTATTTTTGTTTGGTTGGCTGGTCTGCCCTTCCCTGCCATCTTGTCTATGAGTAAAAAGCCGAACTTGTTTCTAGACTCCCAGAGGGGTGGGCAGAGTGTCAGTTTAGTTCACAAAAGTCCTCTCCACCCATGATGTAGATAGAGGAAATGCTGGGAACTGCACTAAATCACTTAGGACACACCTAACAGGGCAACGGATACAGCAGATGTGACAGGGGCTCTGGAATTCCAGCTGCCAGGACTGCTTTGTACTAGAGAAGAAACGGGACAAGAGTGAAATAAGGAGGGGCCCTGAGCAGGCCTGTGTTTTACAGGGTGGTGTTGAGGGGTGAGGGCAGCCAGTGGTGGGGGTGAAGAAGGATCAGAGCTGCAGGGGATTTGGGAGATTAAGGAAGTATTGTGCTGAAATAATAATCCATTAATGATACAAGCGCTGGGCTTTGCTTCAAAAGAATGGAGGGACTCCTCCCCTCTGCACCTGTGTGTTCATGGCACCAGACTATTTCTGTGTGGTAGGAAATTTCCATAAGAAAGAGGAGAAGAGAGAGAGGCAGTGAAAGGCGAGGGGTTGTCTCCAGCAGGCGATAATACAGTAACACCCACAGGGAACAGAAAATAGGGAGGGCGCAACGAAGTAAGCAAGGAGCCCCTGTCTCCCTCCAGACTCTCTCCGTGCCTGCGTAGAGCCACAGTCCACACCACCCATGAAGGGAAAAAACAGTTATCCTTCAAAACATGGGGAAACGACTCAAAGAGCTGAGCTCTGCCGAAAACGGGGGAACGCTGGCCAGTTGTCCATCACGAGGAATAAGGAAGTAAATCCAGGTGCCCTGGACCACGGCTGCCCTCCTCGCCAGCTGCCCCTCCCTGACTATCGGGCCCTAGCTCTGAGGCTTCATGAAGGAAGCCCCGACTCCAGGCCCATCGCACACGGGAGTTGCGAACTTGAAGCAATCGGCCGGGGTCTGCCACGGCCAGACCGAGCGATCTGCAGGTTCCGCCTTGCGGAACTCAACGGCACCCTGCGATCCCTGTCTTCCAGTCCAATTTACCTACAGGCTCATCCCGTTCTTAACGCTCAAACTGGACAGTTCGCTAATCTTCACGTCTCCCGGGAACCTGGAGGTGGGAAGAGATCCACAGCACAGTTCTGACCGCAGAAATGAGAAAAGGAGGCTTCGAAAATGAAAGTTACAAGTGGGTCACCCCAACCGAGCCCGGGGCGCGGTCTCGGAAGCGTCTTGCCCGGCGCCTGCAGCCTGTCGGTCCCAAGTCCGCACCCCCGGAGGAGACGTCCCGACCCCGCGCCCCGCTGCCGCTCCCGGCGGTGTCAGAGCCGTTGTAGCCAGCAGACATGCAGCGTTTTGCAACCCTGACTGCAGTTCGACCTTTAGAATCGGTAAGAGTATGTAGGGAAGGTTTTCGAAAAGGGACGAAGTCGGTCCTGCCCCACCGGATAACCTAGGGAATAGCAGTAGCAAGAGATCTTGGGGTTTCGGGAGGGACCCCAGGCAGCCGTGTCCACGAAGCGGACAGGTGGACACATCCCTCCTCGTCTTTCCATTCAAAATGCTCCCCAAACGACACGGTGCCGCTCCCACCGGGTGCAGAAAGCAACCCAGAAGCTCCTTCCACGTTCATGCTAGCGCCCGCGCGCGTCTCACCTGCCAGGCGGCCGAACTCGCTCTCGCGCAGCTCGCGCAGGCTGCGCTGGCCGTAGCCGTGGGCCAGGCGCGGTGCGCTCGAGTCCCAGCACTGTGCGAAGGCCGGCAGCTCGGCCCCCTGCCCTGCCGCCCCGCCGGCCATGGCCCACGCCTGCCCACCGAGCCGTCCGGCCCGGCCAGCCCGGGAAGTGCGCAGGGCCCGCCCGCGGCGACTCCGCCCCGGCTGCGCCCTCTTTGTGGCACCGTCCCCGGTGGGGCGGCGCCTAGCGGGGTGGCCGACTCGCTCGGGCGCGCTGACTCAGAGTTTCGCTTTTGTCCCGCCTGTTCGCACCGGTGCCGGGGACTCAAATGACCGCTTTTGTTGTCTTTGAACAAACTCCCAGTGGAGCCCTCGGCATGAGCCCCGACACCTACAAGGCGAATTTCTCGCCTGTGTGTTACGGAAACGCCGGTGGACGAAGCAGCGAGGACCTTTTTCCGACTCTGCCCAGCGCCTGGGTGCAGCTGTGAGACCGGGCAATTGCAAAGAGACTCAAACCTCGGGGCTGCGTCCCACTGGGCGTGCGCTCTGCGTTTCTGAGAACGCGTCTGAGCTGAGGGTACCAAAGAAATTCATCGGAGAACCACAAGACAGCTCCTGTCGGAACCGGGAAGCTCCTAGGCCAACCAGGCGAGGGCGCCTCCTGGCTCCTCCCTCCCGGCTGTGCCCGGAGTGCTTGGGGTGGGAGAGGCCGTGTCCCGGGGCTCCATTGCGTCCAGCGAACAGAGGCGACCAAACGCACGGGAGGGCAGTGCAGGCTGGGGCGGGAGGGGGCCGGAGCGCGAAATAGGGCCAAGGTACTCCGAGGAGAGCGGGGGTGGAGGAGTGAGGCTGTGGCTCACGCGTGACCACAGGTACTGGGCCCGCTACACGGGGTGGGGTACAAGGAGCTCAGGTGCTGAGAAACCCCGGCGAGGCGCCCGGTAAGGAAACAAATTTGGGGAAGGCGACACTGTGGAGCGCCCTAGGTCGAGGCAGCACGTGCTGGGGGAGGCGGGGGCAGGAGAGGTGCGCGGGGTGAAAACGGACACAACCCTCCTAGTCCTTCCGTTGTGCGCAAGATGGAGGACCCAAGTCAGGGGTCTAGGAGCCTTACCACAGTGCGACGAGGTGGGTGGGTGCTATACCCCACGCTCGCAGCGTGCGACGCCCAGGCGCGGGCTCTAACTGCGTGGCAACGGTGGCCCAGCATGAGTGCCACCGAGATCCAAGTGCAGCCCTGCTTCTCCGCATTGGGTGCTGCCTGCTTGTCAGAGGCGGGACAGGAGGCCTGGCGAGGAGCTGTAGGGGCTCACTCAGAGGCCCAGGTGGTGCACAAGTGATGGATTTCGGGAGGACTGGCTCACGGTGACTGGACGCTCAGAAGCTGGAGACTGAGTGGATGCAGAGAAAAGGGTCTGAGACACAGGGACATAAGGGGCGTGGACAAGGTCGTGTGAATGTAGATTCAGGCTCAGAACTCAAGAAGCTTTGGCGACACAGTCATATAGAGGGTTGTGAAGCAAGCACCTTAGAGGCAGAGCCCTGGTGACAGTGGTACTTAAAAGAGTTTCTGCCTCCTGCTGCATTCCATGAGAAGGTTCAGATACAAGGGGGAGAGTCGGGGGAGAGCACCTTGGTGCTGTGTAAGCCAGAGAAGCCAATTAGGAGACTAATAGGCTTGCAGGTTAGGTGATGTGTGGTGGCCTAAATGGAAACGGCTGTTATGTCGGTGGGGACGGCAGCGGGTCAAGTCTTCCTCAAGTGAGGAAGGGTAGAGGCCGTCTCGCTGCCTAGCCTCAGAAGAGCTTTGCCTCTCACTCTTGCAGGAGAGCGGGGTGGTGGGTGGCTGCAATGATGAGGAATCAAACTTCCTGCCAAATTGTCTGGACGGGTGGGTGTTTCCAAGAAGGCAGAATTCGGTTGGGAAAATGAAGTTAACTTAGTATTTTAATGCACATTTCCCTCACAAAGAGAACATGTAGACCTGGATATCCAGGTAGCTAGGAATCAGAAGAGGGCCGGCCCAGTAATGGAGCAGGTTTCTCTCCAAAGCTTAGCTGTGTGTATTCTTGGAGGCTACTTGAGAGCTGCAGAAAGAAAAGTCAGAAAACCCAGGAAACTCCCACCCTTGGAGTGAAATGAAATCTTTTCTGTGAAGAGAAGTGAAAAGGGCATGTGGAAATCATGACATGGTTGGGAACAAGGCTCCATTGTATCCGCATTCAGAGTATTCAAAACAGCAAAACACCTACCAGTAGACCACAAGACTAAGGGTGAGGGCCCAGGGCAGTGATCTTCCTGAAGCTCTTTTTCTGGAGGTTCAGCTTCTCTTGTGTTCATTTGAGAGCAGGTCCAGTGGGCCAGCCCAACCCTTCCAGGCTGATGCCTCGGTTCCCTCCTGCTCTTTTCTCCCTAAATCTTAATGCCACCAGTAGAGGGAAGGGATCTGCTACCAGTTATTCAATTTACCAACTGGCAGATTATACTCAAGAATGCTTCCTTTTCCAGCCATCTACACTGCCAAACTTACTCACCCATGAATTTAGCAAATATGTGGCAACACACTACCCTAGATGCCGTGAACAAAAAGAAGACCCAGGTATTCAGGTTCTATTGACTTGCGTGGTGTGCTTGCATTGGTCACCTGTCTAGCATTCATCTCCTCTGATTTCACTTTGGAAACCCACCCAAACAGAGTAGCTATATGGTCCAAGTGGGCTAAGCCTGCCTTCAGCTTCAAAATAGGTCATCTCCTAGCTCTTATTACATCAAATGGGAAAGTCCAAGCCACTATATGGCTTTCTCTTGCCTGCTGTTACTAGTTTAGGGATGGTCCAATCAAAGTAAAGTTACAGACTCTGTGTTTAAATGTTTTTCTTTTGATATGAGCAAGGCAATAAGTAATTTCTTGGACTGCTTGCATTCCTGTGCAACACTAAAAGAAAGCTGATGGCGGGGGCAGGGGATGCAGAACTAAAAGAACTAGAGAAAGAGAAATACAGCCCTGGTCAAACCGAACCTGAAACCTGAACTACCACTTTTGTCAGTTCTGTGACACAACAATCCTTTGTGTCTATTTGAGAGGAACTTTCGTATAACAGAAAGCATCTAACCGAAATAGCTTAAGACATACACAACTGAAGACAATATATCAAATGCCAACTGGATGTGGGGGTGCAGGCCTATAACCCTATTGGCTTGGGAAGCTGAGACAGAAGGATCATATGTTCAAGACCAGCCTAGGCAACTTAGCAAGACCCTGACTCAGAATAAAAAATAAAGACAGGATAAGACACATATGTGTAAACATCGTATCACTTCATTAGTGTGAGAAACTGAAAGAAAAAGCATATGTATATGTATATATATATATGTATATACAAATAATAGTTAAGATAGTTATACTACTGATTTCTCTGAGTTCACTGAAGAGAAAGATTTGTGCTGGTATTGTTTGGACAATTGAATACAGATGTCTTGTGCTCTGAGTGAATGATTTGGGGATGACAATGAGCATTATGAGCATTATATGTACCATTGTTGCCCCCGATTGATGTGTTTTGAAATTTTGTTGTACGTTTCTTTTCTTTTCATCTTTTTAAAATTTTTTCCTTGAAATAAAATAGATTAGGAAAAAAATTAAAAAATAAAGACAGGTATGGTGGCTCATGCCTGTCATTCTAGAACTGTGAGAAGCCAAAGTGGTTACCATTCATGAAATAAGATTACAATTTGTACTCCTTTCTTCCAGAATACAGCTCCCCAATTTCCACTGGACACAGGGCTACCTGCAATAAAGCTTTCTCTTCCCAGCTTCTCTTCATGCTAGGTGTGGCCACAAAATTAAGTTCTGGCCAAAGAGATTAGACAGAACAGTGTGAAACTTCCAAGAAACGTCCTCTAACTTAAGGTTAGGCCTTTCCTATGCCTCCCTCCTCTCTGTTTGTAATACAGAGATCATGGCAGGAGGCCAAGCAGTCATTGTGGCAGGTGGAAGCAACAGACAGCAAAATAAAAAAAGTCTGATTGGTCTGATCATGTTGAGAAGTTCCCTGCCTACCCTGGTCTGTTTAAGTACTTTTTTTTTTTTTTTTTTTTTTTTTTTTGCGGCACCAGGGATTGAACTCACAGCCTTGCGCCTGCCAGGGCAGGTGCTTAAGCCACTGAGCCAAACTCCCGGCCCTGGTTTTTTGATGTTTAAGTACTTTTGAGACAGAAATGTTCTTGTATAATCCAGGAAGAAAATGTTGCATTTTCTGTGACACATAACAGAACTAAAGCCAGAATGATATACTAGTAATTCCAGAATGATATACTAGTAATTCCATTTACAGAGGGAAAGCTTGCTGCAAGAGCCAATGTGAGCCAGAATTCAGACCCACTTGTAATTTGACCACAGTTTCCAACCCTTACCTAAAGAGCGTTAAGATACATGTAGAATGTGGTTAAGAGAAAAGGTAGAAGGGGAAATATCAGCAAAAGCCAAAGCCTGAGAGTAGCAGTGGAAAGGTGGGCCTGGGTAGGCGGCAGTACCGGGCAGAGACTTTACAGTCCTGGGTTTGGGTCTGTCGTGGGGGCCGTCCATGGCCACCCAGCTGCAGGGAGTCCCTCACGGGCAGCCTTTGCTGAGCTGCCACTTGCATCCCAGGAGGAAGGTTCTCTGGCAAAGCATGACCTCTCACTTGGTGTCTTTGTGCCTCAGTTCTGGGTTCTGGGCCTCTGGGTCCACACCACTGCAGAGCTCAGGTCAAGTAGCCACCAATCAGACATGGCATCAAGTTCTTTCTCCTGACCGCAGCCTCATGGTCTCTGTCATGCTGCTCTGGTTCAAGCACATCAGAGGCTCCACACTGAACCATCCATTATTCCTTGGAAGGAGAAGAGATCCCTTACAAAGTAATACTTTGTTGTATTTCATTTGCAGATGGGTGCATTCATTCTTTTTTTTTTTTCATTTAAAAATGTGGTAGAGGGAAATTAAACATATTTTTAAAAGAGTATGATGTTAGCTTCAAGATATCTTGTTTTCTGTTTTCTTGTTGTTGCGTTTTGGAGATAGTCTCTCTATGTAGTCCACTTCTCCCATGCAGTGAGTCCCAACTTGAGGAGACAGTTCCGCCAGCCGGTTTTTTCTTCTTCACTGAAGTTTCTCTCTTTGCTCTCTCCGTGGGCTTCATTTCTCACTTCAGATTCTTCCTGGGCCTTGGGGACCCACTTATCTCCTTCTTGTCTTCCTTGCTTTGCTATAGTCCAGTGTCTGGATGGCAATTTTCAGAGAGGCTCTTTCTCTGCTGCTTACCACTCTTCCAGGAAGTCTATGTAGTTCACATTGGCCTTGAACTTGGTATATAGCCCTAGCTAGCCTTTCACCCTCCTGCCTCAGCTTCTCAAGTGACATGCCAAGTGAACTTCAAGATAGCTCACTTTGTTTAGCCCAGTGTTTCCCAAATGTATTTGTTGGCTGGCTCATGGGTCCCAAGGGAGATTTTCACAGGTGAGGTCTCAAGGTTAAAGAATGACATGTGCTGGGCACCGTGGCACACACCTTTACTACCAGCACTGGGGAGGCTGAGGTAGGAGGAGCGGTGTGAGTTCAAGGCCAGCTTGGGCTATAGCGTGAGCAAGGCCAGCCTGAACTACATAGTGCGACCCTGTCTCAAAAAAAATAGGACCGGGAATTTGGTCAGGCAGGCACAAGCTTGTGAGTTTGAGCCCCAGTACTATAAAAAAAAAAATTTAAAAATAAAGAATGACATGAGCAAAACATCAGCAACCACAGCAGGCAGCATGGAGCAGAGTAGAGAGCCAGAGCAAGTGTCGCCTGAATCTTTACTGTATAATTCTTATACAGGTTGTTATCTCATATTTACATTCTTGTATAGTGTCATTACCAGCCCATGTGTGTTTACCTGTGCTAAGTCATGGTCACATAACTGAATCCCACTGTGTGCCCCTGCTGGACAAGCGGGGTCACATCCTCAGGTGTCCTTAGATGCACCTGAGCTTTGAAGCAGTCTGAGTGGTTCCCCACATCCTGCCCCCTCAAAGGTCGGGGGTATATAAATGTAACATTCTACATGTAACAGGGCAGAATTACCTGTAGTTAATAAATCAAGAACCATGTGGTTTTGCAAACCACTTCTTCATTTGAGCAGTTTCATCCATAAGCAGCATCAAAGCCTGGAATATAACATTCAAGACCTGTGCCATATGTTGAGCAAGGGCTTTAACTTGGAGGGCTAAATTCATGCCCCTGGTCAGATGCTATTCCTAATGGCATGTCATATGCAGCAAGCAGTCAATATTTTGGGTTAGATGCTACTCTCAGTGGCCAACCATTGCAACACCTGGTCAAGGCATCTGCTAACTCATTTCACAGTGAGAGGAGGGCTTATGTCCTGAGCCATGATACCCTGCATGGTCAGTTTTTGGCCACACTCCCATACATCTCACTATAAGTCAGCACCCCACAAGGGACAGTGCTCATCTGTCATTCTTGAGCTGCCCAACTCAGCAGCCAGAGCATCAGCCCCCTAAAGATGGCCCGGCTGTCCATACACACATCTAGGGAGCCTTCTTCATGCATCATAAGTAGCCACACTGCCCGCAACCCTGCCCATTGGCTTCGCCTGCCATTTCTGGTTTCAAGCCAGAGTACTTCCATATCGGCTAGACAATGTGACCACTGTCCATTGCAGGGTTGGGTCATAGCTAAACTCATCAGTATGCCAGATGTCAGCCAGAAGTCCCTCTTTCCTTTTTGTATAGGGAATAGAGGTCAAGTCCTATACGCCAGCCTCCTGGTGGGTTCCTGGGCCTTGTACAACACGGATCCCAAAACCATTGCTGGTTTGATTGCCAAAAGGCTGAGAAAGGCCTGCTGTTGGAGGTATGCCAGCCCTCTATCCGTTCTGTGGTTCCTCACAGGTATGCAGAGCAGCATACAGTGCTGTGTTTCTCACTTAAGAAGCACCAGATCTTGGCTCCCTTCGGTCACAACTGTGACCAAAACCCAACAGGGTGCTTCCACAGGCCTCAGTCAAATTCATTGTCACCCACACTGACTGTTAGGGTAAATGGCAGGTTAGGGCCAATGACTCAGAGGGCTTGTACCTGTGCAAAAGCCCTCTTTGAATCCTGAAAAGCAGCTTTCGCTGTGTCTGTGTAGTTTCATGTTGTTCCCCTTTTGGTCATCTGGCATAAAGGACACAGCAGGGTAGCTAGGTGTGGTAAGTCCACTAAAAACCTAGCAAGCCCACATACACCTATAATTGGCATACTGTTGTGGTCTGGTCTTAACCTGACCATGCGATACCCAAGAATTTGACAGACAAGCTGGTTCCCTGGACCTCGTCTTTGTCCACAGCCCACCCCTGTATCAGCAAAGCTTCCTTCAGACTGTGCATGGTGGCTTTCAAATCTACAAGGCAATCTGAAGTTAACATAAATCATCAGCACAAAATTCTGACACAGAGTGTGACTTGGCCTGGGTGGCCAAATCCTGAGCCACCAGGCCATGACATAAAGTTGGGCTATGCAAATAGCCTTGTAGTAACATCTGGAAGGTCCATTGCCTGCCCTCCTGGGTGAAGGCAAATTGGTCCTGATTGCCAGTGTCAGGATGAGACTTTGCAGTCATTTTCTACAACCCTTGTGGCCTCTGTACAGGCCATAATGAAGTTCTCTGTGCAGGGAGTATCACCCCTGCTTCTTCCAATTTCAAGACAGTCTGTTTCATCTCCTCATGACCTCCAGGTAGCTGGTACTGCTTCATGCACACAACCAACATGGCCTGTGGGAGAGTCAGTGGTGTGTGGTGTGGATGCCCTTGGACTATGGTTTTTACCATGTGAATTTCACCTCTGAAATTCTCCCTGCATTGTGTCAAACTGAGCACCACCTCAGTGTGTCCACACCCAGGATGTATTCAGCCACTGGGAAACATAAACATCATACAGGTGCTGGGGCAAGCATCTGATACCCAAAGGAACCTGGGGCTTCTGAACTGTGATGTAGGGACCTCCGTACCTTTCTATGCATGAAGTAGGTCCTGCACAGTCTGGGTTGCCATATATTAGCACTGACTTGGTTCTGGTATCCACCAATGCTAGTACATGCTGCACCTTTTGAGGTTCCAGTAAATAGTCACTTCCACACGTGAACTCCAGTCTCCCAGGAACCTCAAGACTTGAGCACCTTGTCCTGCCTCCTAATCAGGGTAAAACAAAGACAGTGTCACTTCTTCCCGCTTCACTGGAACTGCTTTGATCTTCTGGCCCTGGTCCATCAGCCAGTATTGTTGCTCAGTGCTAACTGCCTCCACAGAGTCAGCAACACATGCAAAGGCTGCCCGTCTCACTTATCTGTGAACAGCCAGCAGGTTCATCCAGATCTGGTGCTGACCGACCTTTGGGGCCTCACAGCCTGTTCTTGGGGGTATGGCCTCACTTACCCAGGGGCACCCCTTCTTTTTCTCCTTTGCCAGTACAGTTTTTACAGATCTGACCTTACCTTGGCATTTTACTTCCATGTTTCTCAGCCTGGCAAAGGTATCCACAGCATCATGGATCAGGTGATCTGTAAAGGGGGCTGGAAGGGCTGCCACCGACCCAAATGTGCCAGCCGGCCTTTCTCACCAGGATCATGTCCTTCATGCATACCATCAATAGTTCCTCATCTGGATACGGTACTACAGTGTAAACAGCATTTGCTGCATTTCTATTCCACGGAGCACAGTTCTGAAATCTAGACAGGGAATTTTTCCAGCAGGTCACCTGGATTCTCCCAAGTCAGGTGAGCCGCAGCTATCAAATAATTTATCACAGTCTGATTACCTGCTTCTGGGGCTGTCCTCTGCACATCCTTAAAAACCATCTCATAGAGGGGGTGCTGGCTATGCTGGCTGTTCGGGACATCTGTGGGTTTAACTCCATGTTATCAGCCCCATCATCCCACGGCCATAGCAGTTATACAGGCACTATTTCACCCACCTTCTGCTTTGTTTTGCCAGTTCCTGCAGCTCCATGGGGTAGAGACAGGCGGCTCTCCCGGTCCTCCTCCCTGATCTAAGGGTTCCTCCACCTTCACTTTTTGATGAATAACCAGCCCAGCGTTCAAAACCAGGGGATTATCTTGGAGGTTTTGTTGGACATGAGAACTTACACTTCTGGAGACGTTTCTGGAGGAGGCAGTTCTTCCCACGCCTCGCAACGTGAGCTCTGCAGCTGCCAGCCACTGCTCAAGTCCTCCTCTATCTGCTGCAGCTGCTCTACTTGCCCGACAAGGCCACCCACCTCTTGATTTACGCAGCAGAAGAGAGTGAAGAACAGTCAAGTCATCCACCCCATTTCACAATGAGGGAGAGAAATTTGTCTATCACTTCCAAGGCTTGCAAGACATCCCTGGGCTCCAAACGGACTGTTTCTCAGTCCTCTGGGGCCTTCCAAGCTGCCAAGAAGGTGGCTACAGGTAGCCACAGCGAGGACAAGGTCGCTTATCAGCCATTCCCTGGGGCTCTCCCTTGCCTTTGGGTGCTGTTTCCACAGCTGCCGCAGGACTACTCACTCCAATGTCCTGCCAACGAGGTCAGTTGTTGGATCGCCTAGGGGGCCCAAGGGAGATTTTCACGTGTGAGGTCCCCAAGTTAAAGAATGCAGGTGTGCAAAACATCAGCAACAACAGCAGGCAGCATGCAGCAGAGCAGAGAGCCATAGCATATTTATTGTATAATTCTGCATATTTATTATATAATTCTTTTTTGGTACCAGAAATCGAACTCAGGACCTCGTGTTTGCCAGCCAGGTGCTATGCCACTGAGCTATATCCCCGGATTTACTGTATAATTCCTGTACAGGTTGTTTTCTCATATTTACATTCTTGTATAATGTTGTAACCAACACATGTGTGTTTAGCTGTGCTAAGTCATGTTTACATAACTGTATCCCATAGTGTGCCTGCACTGGACAAGTGAGATCACATCCTCAGTGTCCTTGGATGCCCCTGAGCTTTGAAGCAGTCTGTTTCCCTACAGTATTTTACTTTCACTTAAAAAAATAATAATAATTAACATTCTGGGAAATAGTGTTTCTTAAAACAGTTCTAAAAATTGTGGTAAAGTAAATATAATATTTACCATCTTAAACACCAAATGTACAGTTCAGTATATTCACACTGCTATACTGTACAATCTCTAGGACTTTTTGTCTCAGAAAACTGAAACCCACCGAACAACTCAACTATCTTCTCCTCCGCCCAGCCTCTAGCCACTACCATTCTACTTTGTTTTTAACGCACTTGATAACCTCATGAGTGGAATCATACAGTATTCATCTTTTTAATACTGTTTACCATAAACATAGTGAGTTTTAGGGTATTACCAATTGAAGTTCGGTTTATTTTGTGATGGACTGACAGCTGGTGGTCAACTTATAACACCAGCTGAGCTGAATCAGCATGGTGTTGAGTGTGGAGTGCCCACCTGAGGATTGCTGTCAACAGCATAAAAAGGAGAACTGGAGAGGAAAAAGTGGCAGTGTTGGTTCTTCTGGGTGTTATCAGTTATCCTGTTACCATTGATTCTCCTGGAGGAGCCTGGCGAGCTTCTTTCCTGATATGAACTTGGCTGTTCTCATCATCAGAGGAGGCCAGGACCTTGTTGTTGCTGGGAATGGCTGCGACTCATTTTGAGGGAGCTCTGGTTTTTACTATACCACTTCCTGGCTCTGTAGGGGAAGATGTGTGCTATTCAGTCTTCTGGAGAAGCTTGTCGCGCTGGCTTTCCTGATGTGAACTTGGCTGTTTTCATCACCGGAGGAGTTTGAAAACTTGTCACTGAGGTTGGTTGTGGTACTTTTCAGGGGAGCCCTGGTCCTTACTTTGTGCGTCACTTCTTGGCTCCTTAACCTCTTGGCACAGATCATTCATCCCGCTGGCAAGACTTTCTGGCTTCCACCGCTGACCTTTGGACCTTTTCAGAGCAGATAAGTGAAACAGACTTGCAATGAGTCATTGTCGTGGCTCTAGGCCTCCAGCTGGGCTCGTGGGAGGTGTGGTCATGAGCTCTAGGTCAACTGGACTCATGAAGGACATTGCTGTGGGATCCAGGCCCTCAGTTGGATTCTTTGAGGTCTTTAGTGGCCAGATTTCCTGCACTTCTTGTATTTGACTCTTTGGGTGACTATTATAAAATAATTCTATAAATTGTGTGTCCTGTATGTAATTACTTTCCTTGCAAACCCTGACTACAACACTTTTAAAAATCCTTTTGGCCAAATGAATTACATTGTACTTAACTTAAATATTCCCATTTCACTCTTGCTGAATTTTGGGATTCTCCTTGGGAAAGGACCAGCCATATGTTAATCTAATATTTTGGATATATTGTATGAAAATAAATTTCACCTGTTTCCTTTTATTCTGTGGTTGCTAAAATTCTTTAAGCATAAATTTTTTTTAATGTTGTTCATACTGTATTTCTCTTGGACTAAGGAAACATTTCATAGCTTGTACTGTATTGAGACCACCATCTAGAAAACATGACTAAACTTTAGAAGGAAATACCACACTAGACAATGGATAAACGCCCATTCCTTTTAGAAATGGCTCATCACTTAAATATATTTTAGGTCCTTCTTGCCTTGAACAATGAACTTAATAAGATGAGCCAAAAACAGCAGCAAGGTTTGAAAAATGGGATGTGAAGGAGTAACTGTCTCTGGAGAGCACAGTTGGGCTGAACAAGAGAGGAAAAGAGAGCAAAAATAAAAATACACCCTGGTCTGGAAAACACAGGGTGGGCTATTATGAAGAGTCACAACAGCGGGTTCTTCCTGGGGACCCGGCCCCCTTAGGTCATCCACCTTTATGGGGTCCTGAGAGGCAGAGCTGTATAGATCCTGGGATCCCACCGTACCTCTTTTCCCTCCCTGCCTAAGCCATGCCTCGTCTCCTATCTCACCACCAAGAAAGTCTTCACATAACTTCTTTTAGCATATTCGATTTGTCAGATGATTCAGGTCCCAAAAGGACTGATGCAAGCCCACTCTCAAGTTAGGCTTCAATGTCAGGATAGTCTGTTTTAAGTAAACCCCTAAAAGCAGAACCTATGTACCTTTAAAGAATAAAGAAGCTGGGCTGGGGATATGGCTCAGTGGCATAGCGCCTGCCTGGCAAGTGTGAGGTCGTGAGTTCGATTCCTGCTACAAAAAAAAAAGGGGGCTGGGGATAAAGAAGCTCTCCCTGCTTCCTGTTTGCCATGCCATGAACAACTCTCCTCCTCCATGCACCTCTACCTTTGTAAAGGGGTCTGTAGATAAGAAAAGGCCTTATTAAGTTTTCTGGCTAAGTCTGACTAGAAAACATTAAGGCTTCACTGGACAAAGCAATTAACAAGACAAAAAGGGAGCTGGACAGGCAGAGCACAGCAGAAGAGAAGTGCTGGAAACCAACATAGCCACAACATAGCCAAATGCAAAGGAAGCTGAGGATTTACCTCGGTGGCATAAATGCCTGGCAAGTGAGAGGTCATGAGTTTGAGCCCCAGTACCCAGAAAAAAAAAATGCAAAGGAAACAAGGGGCAGCCACTTAAAAGAAAAAAAAAAATATATATATATATATATATACACATAATGTATAAATACTTATATAAATGAAAATATATATTACATAATATGTAATATTTTATATATTTAAATATATGTATTTTATGTAATATTTAAATATATATATATTCCCACTCTAGGGCCACTATATCAGTGCACTAGCCCTCTTACTTACTAATGCAACCTTGTATGTAAGGTCATCTTTAGCAAACATAAATTTTAAAGATTTTGACAGGCTTACTAATTAATGCATGTTCACCTAGATGATGGGGTAGGGGGATAGGGGTTTGCGGGCCTGGGATCCATCTCTGACAGCACAGGGAACCAATCAGATTATGACAAATTCCAGGTAGGGTGAAGGGCCCTTGAGTCCCCATTAAGGCGGCCAAGAACAAAGGGCCCACAGGCTTTTTTGTTTGTTTTTTCTAGCTCTAGAGCACCTACTTTCTCTCACAAGGTAGCTTCCTGTCCCCTTTTCCTCCTTTTGTGCAAATAAAGTTTTCATTCTCCCTTCTAAATCTTATATTTTTAATTCTTTATTGGTCTAAGTTTAGGATTTCCAGTTGGCTGCAGTGTTAGTGTGGTGTGCACCCCCTCCCTCCCCCGCACAACACCTTGAAACCAGCAGTTTATGGGCTGAAACATGAGTCAAAATAAACCTCTCCTCTTTTAAATGGTGAGTGTTGGGTATCGTGTCCCAGCAACAAGAAAAGTGGCTAGGATAGATTTTGGTACTGGATTAGTGGGGTTGTTGCTGTGACTACCTGATCACATGGTTTAGAAGCTTTTGGAACTGGGAGGAGTTTGAAAAGGTCTGAAGAAAAAACCCTAGAATGAGATAAATCAAGCTTGATAGGAAATTCTGGTCACACTGCAGAAGACCAAAATGCTCACAGAACTGCAAATGGAAAGGGCCAGGCTCAGGAGGCTTCACCTGGGAACAAGGGCTGCATGGGCCGTTGTACTCCAGGTCATTATACTCTGGAAGAAAATTTGCCAACATTTTGCTCACATCTTGGAACTTTCCAGAAGACTTAGAATGGCAGACTAATCTGGTGAAGGAAATTTCAAGACAGCTCAATGTTTGGGATGAATGTTCTGGGGTGTTTTAGTCAGGTATATAGTGAAAAGTAAAAGGCTTATTTTGAAAGCTTTCGGTTGTCAGAAAGAAAGGGCCCATAAAGATGGACAGAAGAGAGCTTGGTTGCAGGAAAAAAGAAGCCAACTACTTTGCATCAAGACGGTAAGAAAAATGGCTTCAGAGTCAGGAATCAATAAGATCCCTCCCTCCTTTACAGGATCAAAAAAATGTGCAGGGCTGTAAAGTTCTCAACGAGAAAAGAGTCCCAGGCACTGCACTGGAGAAGGGCCACACAGGGAGTTGGTTCCCTGGGTTCAGTTCACATTGTTTAACCATCCAGGCATTCAGATCTCTGCAACCACCATTCAAGGGGTCCAGGAACTGCTTGAGCTGGTGAGAGAGAGACCTTGGCATTACCGCTGGTTTTATAGCAATACAGAATGCAAGAGTTGTGGGATCAGGGAGGCTTCCACCCTGATTTTAGAAGGCCTGAGACACCAGGAAGTGTGCACCTGAGATGACAGTGCATGAAAATGTGAGGGAAGGCAAAAGTGCGGTACAAACCCCAGAAAGTGGGAGAAACCAGGAACATGGGATGTCCAAAGAAAGCTACAAGAAGTGAGCAAAGCCAGCCTAAGACAGAAGGCATGAGGGCTACAACCACCAGCAAACCTGTAGAGGTGGGGCTATTCAAGCTCTGGAGTTCACAGCCTGCCACAGCCTGTCCCAGGTGCTACACGTGGAATTACAGGATTTAATGTTCTCCCTGCTGAATTTCAGTCTTGCTTTAGTCCCATTGGTTTCTATCCCCCTTTTGGAATGGGAATGTTTAACCTTGTGCCATTGTATGTCAGCAGTGTTTAACTTTCTTTTTGATTTTTATAGACTCACAGCTAAGAGTTTGTCTTCATGTGCATTTGTCTAATGGTCACACTGAACATTCTGTCATGTTTTTATTGGCCATTTGTACTTCTGAGAAGTGTCTATTTGCTTTAGTAGCCCATTTCTTGATTGGGCCTTTGTAAGTAGTCTAATTTTTCTCAGTGTTTTATACCACTAAAAACCACTTAAGTTACTCACAACTAGCTACCCATCACTGTTATCCACAACTATTTACCAATTGCTATTTACCTATTGTAAGTCACCCACAGTTAACCATCACTTGTTACCAATTACTAGTCCCTAACAGGTAGTTACCCTCAACTAATTTTCTACAACTCATTATTAATGACTAGTTACACACTAGTTTTCCAAAGCTAGTTACTAGTTACCTGCTACACGACTGATAAATCACTATCCAGTTATCTACAGCTAGTTAGCCATCGCAGGTTACCTTTTACTAGTAACACAGAACCAGTGAGCCATCACTACCCTACTTAAGACTAATTACCAACTAGTTATCCACAACTAGTTAACCACAGATAGTAACCTAGTTACCTATGGCTACTAACATACAAGTTACCCATTGTTCATTACCAGTTACTGGTTGCCCACATGTAGTTAGCCACTGCAGTTACCAATTGGTAACTACCAGTTGTTGGCTACTAAGAACTAGTTACAAACTACTCACTGCCCACTTATCAACTAGTCACAACTTATCAGCTACCTAGGACTAGTTATCAGTAGTTACCCATGACTACTTACTGCTGGTTATGTTACTAGTTATCCATGACCAGTTATCCATCATTGGTTCCCAATGGCTAGTTCAGCAATAACAAATGCTAGCTGCCAGTGGTTAATTACCAATGACCAGTTACACATAACTAAATATCACTAGTAATGTTACTTACCAATGACTACCTACAACTAGTTACCCATTACTAGGTGTCCACAGTTAACCATTGCTAGTTATCAGCAACCAGGACTAGTTACCCACAGCTAGCTACTAGTAACCAGGGCTAGTTACCCACCAGTTACCAATGACTAGTTGCCCACAAGTTAACCACAGCTGATTACCAGTAACCAGGACTAGTTACCCACAACCTGTTTCTGACTAGTTTTCCACAATTAGTTAACCACAGCTAGTTACCTGTAACCAGAAAGTTACCCACTAGTTACCAGTAACCAAGACTAGCTACAACTAGTTACCAGTGGCTAGTTGTCCATACCTCATTAACAACTAGTTACCAGTACCCAGAACTAGTAACCCACAACTAATTCCCAGTGACTGTCCACAGCTAATTACTAGTAACCAGGACAAGTTACCTATAATTATCAATGACTAGTTGCCCACAACTAGTTAACCAGTTACCCTAGTTACCAATACCCAGGACAAGTTACCCACAACTAGTTACCAATGAATACCATGCCATGAGCAGCTCTCCTCTGGCATACCACCCTGCCTTGCAGCTGATCAGCTATCCAAGGACTGAACCCTGTGTGAGCCAAAATAAACCTCTCCATATTTAAGAAAATAAAAAAGGACTGACAGCAGTTCAAACTTATGACACCTGCCAAATTACTGGTATAAGTGGTGTATTCTAAAAGGGGTCAAGTCAGAGCTACCACACTGTGTGCAGTATGGTTATTTATAAAGAATGACAAAAACTTAATGCTTTGGGCTTTTCCTGTTTATTCTGTGTCCACCCTCTGAGGTGTCCCAAAAGGGTGCTATGGTTTGGACATGCTTTGAGTGTGTTCCCCAAATGTTCATGTGCTGGAAGCTTAATCCACAGTGTTAGTGATCATGAGGTGGAAGAATTTTTAACAGGCAGGACTTAGTGAGATGCAGTGAAGTCTTTAATAGAGAATAGTGCTTTTAGAACGCAAGTACTTTCTTGTTTGAGTGTATTCTCATAAAAGTGGGTTGTCATAGCAGTACAGTTCATAATAACCAGATCTTGGAAACAACCTAAAAGCCCATCGACTTAGGAATGAACAAAAAACATGTGGTATTTCTATGTAATGGAATACTACTCAGCTATAAAGAATGATAAACTGGACACTTGTACTTAAATGGATGTGCCTTGAGAACATACTTATCAGTGAAATAAGTCACACGTGTAAGCTTTGTCTTCACTTGTGTGACAAACTGAAAAACTATGTATATGTTTATGTATATAAAAAAATAGTTGAGTTTAAAAAAAAAAAGCACAATGGCCTCCTTTGTCATCCACATGGCCTGTCCAGAAGTACATTCAATGCCACCCTTCTCTGAAAAAAAAAGAATTCTGCTGAGATTTTGATAGATATTGAGGTGAATCTATAGATAAGTTTAGGGAGAATAAATGTTTTGATATTTGTCTAATTCACACATAGTCTCTCTCCACTTATTTAGGTTGTATTTGAGTACTTTTGATCAGTTTTTATAGTTTTTAGGATACAGATAATGTATTTTGGCAGATTTATGCAGTAAGGTTACTTTAAGCTTTTTTGTGATGTTGTAACTTGTGCCTTTACAATTTTACTTTTAAATTGTTCATTGCTTGTATATAGGCCAACACTAGATTTCTGTATATGGCTTTGTGACCTTGTACCATGACCTTGCTAAATCTGCTTGTCTGTTCTATTGATTTTTATGTAGATTCTTTGTAAATTAAAAAAAAAAAGTGGGTTGTCACAAGCAAGTTCAACATCTCTCCTGAATCTCTCACTTCCTGTCTCAACATGAGACCTTCTTCCCCACGTTTCCATCATGATTCCATCTGCCATGAGGTCTTCACCAGAGCCAAGACGATATTGGGCTATGCTCCTGGGCCACCGCAAGCTAAACAAAGCTCTTTTGTTTAGAAATTAATCAGTCATAGATATTTGTTACAGTGACACAAAACAGACTAAGATAGATAAGTGAAAAGTTCCAAAATAACACAAAATTAGAAACTTTGGTCATGAAAAAAGAACGGATGTTCTCAATCTGAGACACACAAAGGGAAGTCCAAGAATCTCTAAAACTAAGAGCAAAGTTCTGGGTATGTGTGTATACATTATTTAATAAGTATAAGGGTCTATAGCTCTCATCAAATTTTGAGGGTCTAGGAACCAAATAAATAATACTGCTATTTGAGTTAAGAAATAAAACTTGACTCAATTACGACGTTAAAGATGATGTATTTACATGATACACACGTTAAGAAGCAATGACTGGAAGCATGTGGTTAAGTCTGTTACAGTGCGCATCTGTTAACTCTATATATCTTCACAGTGTGATCTTCACCACAGCTTGCAAAATGTAACCACTCAGCACCTTCTCCTTCGCTCTGTTCAGCTTTTCCACTGCAATTTTTCCAGCATAATTTTCTGATAGCAAGTGTATGACTTTGACTGAAACCAAGATAGAAGAATCATAAAATTAATGTATGCCATGACTATAAAATTTCTCACTGGCTGCTCACTTACATATTAATTTGTATAGTTCTACTATTAATGTTATAAAGACGAATAGAAGTAAAAACCTGAAAATTAAAATGTACAGGTTTTTAATACCACCACTAATACCTTGGCAATTTTATTTTAACTTGAAAAGTATCTTACTGTATTTACTTTTACTTTTAAAATGGTCAGACTAGCCGGGCATGGTGGTGCACGCCTTTAATCCCAGCACTCGGGAGGCTGAGGCAAGAGGAGCGTTGTGAGTTCGAGGCCAGCTTGGGCTACAACGCGAGTGCAAGGCCAGCCTGAGCTACACAGTGTGACCCTGCCTCAAAAAACCAGGGCTGGAAGTTTGGCTCAGTGACTTAAGCGCCTGTCTGGCAGACTCGAGGTTATGAGCTCAAGCCCTGGTGCCGAGAAAAAAAAAAAAAAAAAGGTCAGACTAAGTTTGGAACTATAGCTCAGTAGTAGGGCATTTGCCTAGCATATGCAAGGCCCTGGGTTCAATCCCCAGCCCTAGACAAAAAAAAAAAAAAGTCAAATGTCTTTAACGATCAGGATAATTCATAAAATGACTATTAAAGTCAGTTTTTCAGATAACAGTGCTAAAGAAATTCTTTTTCTAAGAATTTCAACTGCCATGTTCTCACATTCCTATTAGATGGGCAGGCTTTTACTCACATTTTTAATGAAAGACTTAAAGTACACCAGCACTTGGGAGGCTGAGGTGGGTGGAGTGTTGTGAGTTCGAGGCCAGCTTGGACTACACTGGGAGCAAGGCCAACCTGAACTACATAGTGCAACCCTGCTCGAAAAAAACAGGGCCGGGAGCATGGCTCAGTGGCTTAAGCACCTGCTTGGCAGGTGCAAGGCTATGAGTTCGATCCCCAGTACCGACAAAAAATAAAAAATAAAAAATAAAAAGACTTAAACTACACACCAAAAGAGTCTTTCATGGACCTGCACTGAGCAAGACAACCGTATTAATGCTGCCTATTACCCTGAGAGTCCCTAAAAGGGCAGACCCAGAAACTATCAAACACAAGTTAGTACTAAGTGTCTATGAAAAACAGAATGTTCTCCATATATTTTACCTACAAAGTAGATCCCCAAACCAAAAATGAAGTGAGACATCTAAGTAGATTTTAAAACAGTAAACCCTGAAAACGCTACCAGTGCACATAAATTATGAAGTCAGATGCTGAGAGTCCCTGTCACCAGGTGCACTCACAGGATAAAAAGAATGCCTCATTGAATGTGCCAGCAGTTTACTAGGTTTTTGTGTGATTTCTTCACCAGGAGAGCCGGGTCTATAAGCAAGTAACCATGTCGAAGGAACCTGTATTTGGCATTGATCTTGGCACGGAAAAGTGGAGATAATCAGGACAGGCCTGGAGGAATGCCTGGGGGTTCCCCTGGTGGAGGAGCTCCTCCTTTTGGTTGTGCTTCCTCAGGGCCCACCATTGAAGAGGTTGATTAAGTCAACCTCAAATAGAGTGAGTTAGCATTCTTCCACAATGGTAATAAAATTGAAGGACCTAAATTTGTAGTAAATTCTGTGGCAGTTATTGAAGTTTAACTGCTATAGTAAAGTACTGGGCATTCTCAATACTTGAACAATGGGACATGTACACAGGGAAAAGAACATGCACTTCATAAGCACTGTACTATAAGTGGAAATGCAATGTCTTCAATAAAACTATTTAAAATTGGCAAAAAAAAAAAAAGTAAGAATGAAGTATAAATCTAAAGTAATGAAAGACATTTTAAAATCAGCCCACCACGCCCTATGCAACGACACGCCTGTGAGCCCTTGCAAGTGGTCAGTCCATCAGTGCTGCTATGCCAGAATGTTATCTGAAATTCTGCTAGAAGAAAGGCTTCCTTATGATGCAGACTGTTGCTTCAGAACCTCTCAATGAGCACTCATCTTCCTTTGAGGATGATTTGATTACTGAAAGTAGCCAGAGTCCTTTGGAGGTGAGCTTTAGAAATAAATATGAATGGCAGGCAAGCTTAAACAAAAATGGTAAATTTTTTTTAAAAAGGCAAATAATAAAAATACTGAAGCTCTTTCATTTCATTAAAAGAATGACTGGAAGTAGTTACATCATTGAAACAAACACATTTCTTTCCAAGGGAGTTATTTTGAGGGCTAGTATTTCTCTGGCTATATAAAAGTTTTTTGTTTTTTTCATATTTTCCTTTTTTTTTTTTTTTTTTTTTTTTTTTTTTTTTTTTTTTTTTTTTTTTTTTTTTTTTTTGAGACAGTGTCTCATTAAGTAGTTCAGGCTAGTAATGAACTAGCACAGGCTGGCCTTGAACTCACAGCAAACCTTCTACCTCAGCCTCCAAAGTGCTGGGATTACAGGCGTTCAACACCATGACCGGCCTGGTACTTTTAAACTTAGCATGCTAACATATTCCATTTAAAAGATATGAAGGGGCCGGGCGTGGTGGCAAATGCCTTTAATCCCAACACTTGGCAGGCTGAGGTAGAGGAGCATTGTGAGTTCGAGGCTGGCCTGAGCTACACAGTGTGACCCTGCTTCAAAAACACTAGGGATGGGAGTTTGGCTCAGCAGTTTAAGTGCCTGTCTGGCAGGTGTGAGGCTGTGAGTTAGATCCCTGGTCCCACCAAAAAAAAAAAAAAAAAGATAAGGACTGGGGATGTCAGTCAGTGGCAAGAGTGCCCTAGGTTCCAGCTCTGGTACCACAAAAATAAACAAAATACAGTAAAATAAATAAGTTTGAGAAGCCAACATAAAAGACTGTGTTTGCTTACATTATCTTTGAATTTCATTGTAGCAAAAACTAGAAATTTGGTAATTAGAATATCAGCGATATAATATGTTCAATCAGTAATTAGTTGCATCTTGCAAGTCCTAAGTCACTATAATACTGGAAAAAAAATCTTAAAATTCTTTTATGTCCTTTTCTTATGCTTTCTAAGGAGCTTCCTGTCAGTGTCCTACACAGAGTCCAGAGAAGTGGGCTGGGTACTAGGTTAGCAGCACAGCAAACACTGTGGATGGGTGAGGGAAAGAAAAAGAGAAGCCTAAGGGAGGGGAGCCCAGGAAGTGAGAAAATGTCAAATGTTTTCAATACGGAATTTTAGTGAGTTTCTTCCTGCTTCAGCAAATCAATACTATAAATGATTTCAACTGCTAAACCCAGCATCAGAGATGGGAGAGAAACTGTGGTGGATTAACTGTCAACTTGTAACACCCAGCTGAACTAAATCAGCGTGGTGCTGGGTGTGGAAGGACCACCTAAGCATTGTTGCCAACAGCATAAAAAGAGAACTTGAGGGGACGATGGCACTGTTGATTCTCCTGGAGATGCATGTTGCACTGGTTTTCCTGTTTGAACTCAACTGTTCTCATCGTCAGAAGAGCTTGGGACTTTGTTGTCTCTCAGGATGGCTGTGGTTCACTTTGGGGGAGCTCTGGTCTTTACTTTGAGCATTGCTTCCTGGCTCTGAAGGGGAAGATGGTGTGCTGCTGATTCTCCTGGAGAAGTCTGTCATGTTGGCTTCCCAAGATGAACTCGGTTGTTACTGGAAAAGCTTGAGACCTCGCTGTTGCTAAGGATGGTTGCAGTTCTTTTGAGGGGAGCACCAGTCCTTACTTTGAGTGTTGCTTCCTGGTTCCAGTGCAGATCTCTTAGCCTGTTGACACAGATCCTTCATCCCATTGGTGCAGACTTTCTAGTTTCCAAGACTGAACTTTGGACCTTCCCAGTGTAGATCCTTGATACAGACTTGCATGAGACACTGTCCAGCTGGACTTGTACAGGACACTGCCGGGGTATCCAGGCCCTTAGCTGGATTCTTTGGGTCTCTAGTGTGTGGACAGATCTATACTCTTTTGCATTCGACTCTTTGGGTGAACATTATAAAATCCTACAAACTACATGTCCTGTATTAAATTGTTTCCCTTGTAAATTCAGACTACAACAGAAGCCATAACAGCTGCAGTAGTAAAGGCAGAACCTCACTTTAATAAATATAAGGAGCACTAAAATGCTTGGCCAATAGGGAGATAAGCTCCACTGGATGAATATCTTATAAATGACAAATGCTCACAAATCTCTCTCCATTAAGTCATTCATTGTCATCATGATACTATCATTTACAGTTGTACCTGAAATTGTATTTGGAACAGTACAGGTATATGAAGGCTGAAGAAGCCTAAAAAAACAGCAGGTTTATGAGCTCTATGTGAGATCAGGGGGCAAAGGCCACGCCCATGGCACGAGGCTCAGGAAGCCTTTGCTGTGGTTAAAAGCTATTCTGTGGGCTTTGAGGGACACCCTATACTTTGCTCCACTAGGGGACCCAACACAATGAATTTCAAGAGTACCCCTTAGTACTGTCACAGAGATTTCTGTCCGTCTACATGAAAATATGATATAAAAATTGTCACTAAAGACCCCATAATTTATACTTACGCCAATGGAAGCAAAAATAGGAAGGAAATACCTTTGGTTTGTTTCTACACAGTGGATCCAGTCGTTTATTTCTGGAACTTGATCAGTCTTTTTCCAGGTATATATGCAAATCTTTCCACACTCTAATCCAACTGCCAGCACACACCTGTTTTTAAGGAAAGAGGATGACTGCAATTAATCTAGCATGAATTTCTGTTATCTCCATCATCATTCTAAGGTAGTTCTTTACAGTGTCTTAACTCTCCCTGGCTTACAAAGGACTGTGTTTAAAAGTACCAGCCCAGTTATGCTGTGTCACTCTACTGTGTCCTCAAGAGCCTTATCTCTACAGAGATTGCACACAGGAGCCAGTATTTCCTCAGCTGGCTTCAGGGACCCCTGTTCCAAAAATGCTTGTTACAGAAAAAAGGACTACAGTCCTGTAGGAACCTTCCCAGACACATTCATGATACGTATTTCATCAATCTGAACTACTGAGTTCTATTAAGGCAAAATTTCTTCTTTTTTTTTGGTACCAGGGATCGAACTCATGATCTCATGCTTGCCAGGCAGGCACTTGTGCCACTGAGCTAAACTCCCAGCCCCTTATTAAGGTAAAAATTCTTATGAGAAACATCAAGCATTTTGAAAGTAACTAACTTGGAAGCAACAAGAACACATGAATTAAAATAAGGGAGAAAGCAAGCAGCCACCTTGAAACATAAAACCAAGCCCCACGCAGACTGACCGTTGGGAAGGGTTAAGCACCGGGCAGACACTGACAGCTGTCACAGCCCCGCCCACATCCAGGACTGAGGAGCAGGGCCCGATGCTGTGCTCGGTGGAGTCGTCGCTGGGGTCACACTTGCCCCAGACCACCACCTAACAGAAAGAACACACCTGTAAAGCTTTCTTTCGGCAAAGTTTTTAGGTAATGTATGAAGAGAGTTCTAATGGATAATGAAAAATATCTACTCTGATCTATAAAAACCTGCATTGCTCTTTGAGTATGACATCCCAGAACTTCAGAGCATTTCAAGCATCACAGAGAAGCCAGTGTGGCGGACACCAGTCTCTGGATACCTCAACTACCAACATATGGTAGACCGCAGATGGACCGTCTCTACCCAGAGACCATGAGCACATCCACTGTGTCCTTTACACTCACAAACCAATTCTGATTCACTGAAATTCCATCCATCACATTCTTACTAAAAATTATCACAAAATTTATGGAGGCAGACCAATCAAGCTAGAGACCACTCAAGTCTTCAGCTTTCCCTGTACCCTGACCACTGATCAGGGAACTCAGATATTAGGAGAACCTAACCTTAATGTTACCCCTCATAAGCAATAAAGTTTTCCTGAAAGTTCATGTCTCAAGGGTGTGTGACTGGTCACACAGAAAAAGAGGGAAGTAAAACGGGAAACAGTTGCAAGGTTCTGAACAGAAAGCTCCAGCCAATCAAGCACAGACTTTCTGACAATGTTCACCGAAAGGTGTCTGTTCTGCTCGGCCCTTGATACATCCCTGAGAGCTGCGGTCAAGCCACCTTTTACCAGCCACGACTGTGGAGAGCAGAAGCAGTGCCACTTGCTCAACACCCCACTCAGCATGGGCAAAAATGCAAGGAAAGAAATGAGTAAGTGATGGTCAGGGAGAAAGATGTTAAGAATCTGGTCCTGAAGAATTTTAACCTAAGTAGCATGACAGCTACACCAGCACTCCACTGTGTACCCTGTCTATGACATGATACCATTTGTACCATGTCTATGGCTGGGGAGAGGAAAAGAAATACTAAGTTGCCTTGAGGGGCTTCCTCAGCCTCATGCCCTACTGGTTTGCAGGAACTATAGAAAAATAAGGTTGAAAACAGTACGTTTAAAGAGCATGCAAACAGGACAGAATAGGCCAGGTAGATATTTGCAGAGAATTAGAGTGAAGATCATATTTAAGAATGTATAGCTAACTTGTTTTTCTTTTTTGCAAGCTTGGGTCACACTCTTCACCTCCATTCTATTACTGAATAAAAAGGTTATAATCATAAGTTATAGGAAAATATTAAAGTTCATGAAAGTATAAATCAGAAAAGTAGAAATAATTTTTCCCTTATGCTCTCTCCTCCCCTCCAAGTTTCTAAGTTTTGACCCATTTATTCCCTTCTTCCACTGGGGCTATTTGATGAAGGAAATGTGTCTGAAAGGTGTCTCTCTCTCTCTCTCTCTCTCTCTCTCTCTATATATATATATATATATATATATATATATATATTTTTTTTTTTTTTTTTTTTTTTAAGACAGGGTCTCCCTGTATAGTTCAGGATGGCCTTAAACTCGTTTTGTAGTCCAGGCTGGCCTTGAACTCTCCGCGATCCTTCTACCTCAGCCTCCAGAGTGCTGGAATTACAGGCATGTGCCACCACGCCTGGCTTTTCTGTATATTCGCTATTTTAGAGAAATATATTACAGAATTTAACAAGTTTTTAAAAAAAAGTCCTTTTAATGTATGTATATGAAAAACATAAAGGATTTCATGAACTGATTTTTAAAAGGTGTGCAAAGCAGAATTATGTAATATTATTCCATCATACCTATGGAATTGTTATTTTATATTTGAATAAATACTAAATTTAAAGAAAATTACCTTTCTGTCTCGACTCCCAGTGAAGAAATACTTGCTATCAGGACTCCAATCACATGACCAAATAATTCTACTGTGCACAGAAGTGATTTTGTTGGTGAAGGCAAAGAGACTGAAAATTGGATCTGAAAATAAAAATATGTACACACCACTCACAAAGCAGAAAGTTGCTTTTTACCAGTTAGAAAGCTCTGTTTAATGACAAAGACCTCAGAAGACTCAGTGATCAATTTACATACGCTCACTTTTGGTGACAGACTGAGGCCAGGTAACTGGGACACAATACAATGTTTACACAAGTGAGTTTGATTTGACTTATGAGTATGATGTCTAGTTGCATCCATTTACCTATAAAAGTCTCAAGTTTATCCTTCTTTAGGGCTGAGTAATACTCCATTGTAATAAAAATACCACCTCTTTTTTATCCATTCTTTGGTTGATGGGCATTTAGGTTGTTTCTAAGATCTAACTATTACGAATTGTTATTAGCACTATTATTAATAGCACTTTCACTTCTAAAAAATACATGTTACATTTTAGTATTCATCCTGATAAATCCACAGTAACTTGAAAACATTAAGTCAAAAATGTATTCACCCTGTCAAACATCATAGCTTAACAACACAGCATGCTGTATAGCACTGATTGTTTCTCTTTATGATCATGCAGGTAGCTGCACACTGCAACTTGCTACGACTGCCCAGCATCATATCCTGTATACAGCTAGCACACAAAATGATCAAAATTCAAAATCTGAAGTACAATGCCTACCAAATAACATAAGACTTTTGTACTATCATGAAGTCAAAAAATTCTAAGTCAAACTATCACAAGTCAGATACCATGTGTAATCTATTCTAATACACATACTGCACAAGTTTTATAGTTTCTATTCTCTGAAATATAATAAAGGATTAGAAATACCACAAGATCAAACTGTATGCAAGTCATATGAATGGAAGGTTTTGTCTTCATCCTCTTATCTATTTCCCTTAACCTAAGAGCTGCTTAATGTGGATACAATGTACATAACTATTCCACTGATAATCTTCCCAATTGGAAGTTACTTATTGGGCCAGCATGCTGGCACACACCTGTAATAACAGTACTTGGGAGGCAGAAGGATCCTTGCAATTCAAAGTCAACCTACACTACAAAGTGACTCTGTCTCAAAAAAAATCAAAAAAAAAGAAAAAGCTTTACCGAACTCAGGTGAGATTATATCCTGTCTTTTCCACAATGACCAAGTTCGATCTCTGGAAACAGCTAGCAAGAACTTGTCATTAGGTGAGAAGGCCATCTGTGTGACAGTCAGACTGTGGAAAACTAAATTCTGCACCTGTTTCCAAGACGTAGTGTTCCAAAGTATGACAGCTGCATGCTCTTTCTTAGCTGCCTATAGGATAGAGATGAAACAATGAAGCTATTTAAATAGAAATAAACCAAAAAGGAAACATTTTTTAAAATACTATATTGTTTAGTTGCAAAAAATGCAAAGTTGGTTTTTTTTTTTTGAAGGCCTATTCAGCTGTGGTGGCGCACATCTGTAATACCTGCACTCTGGGAGGCTAAGGCAGGACGATCACATATTCAAACCCCTGCCTCAGCAACTTAGTGACTCACTGAGAGTATCTCAAATAAAAACAGTGATGGAGGTGTAGTTCAGTGTGAAGGTCCTTGGTTCAATCCCCAGTAACATATCTACACACATGCAAAATAATGATAATACGTAAGTTAAAAATCATTCAATGTAATTTATGAACAAAATCAGGAGACAGAAGAAAAGGAAAACATGACAAAAATCCAGCATCTGCTCCTGATAAACGCTGAGAAAGCAGAAGCTGTAGGCATTTCTGTAACCAGATAAAGAAGCCATGAAAAAGTTATACAAACATCATTCTTTTTGTTGTTGTTGTTTTGCTTAGTCTTGTATTTTTGAGATAGATTCTCGTCATGTAGTTCAGGCTGTCCTTGAACTACTATGTAGCCCAGGATGGCCTCAGCCTCGCAGCAATCCTCTTGCCTCAGTCTCCTGAGTGCTCAGATTATAGGCATGCAACACCACGCCCAGCTACAAACATTCTTAAAGGACAAACACTAAATGTTTTGTTCCTGATATGAAGATCAACACAAAGATTTCTGCTGTCACCACTTCATTAAGACATTCATATAGGAAAGCAAGAAATAAAACTTTTTTCATTTATAGGCAATATAAGCATCCATGTGAAAAATTCCATATCTACAATAAATGTACTAGAACTAATAAATCCACCAAGGTTGAAGGACAGAAGATCAGTATGCAAAAAGCAACTATTTTTCCATATATAAGCACTAAGCAATAAGATATGACACAAAAAAAGATAAATCTGCAAAATGTGTGTAAGACCTAACACTGAAAACCGTAAATATTTCCAATAATGCTAAGATATTAACATTGGAAAAAACTAGGAGAGAGGAATATGAACATTCTAGATAGTAATCTCTGAAATTTCTTCTTTAATTCTAAACCTGTGCATGGCGGTATACACCTATAATCCCAGCACTTGGGAGGCTGAGATAGGAGGATCACGGTGAGTTTTAGGCTAGCCTGAATTACATAGCTAGACTGTGTCTTAAAAAAAAAAAACAAAAAACAAAAAAACCCTAAAAGATTTGTTTTTAAAGCAAGATAATTTCTGAAAGAAATTAAAGACTTAATAAGTATGCATACTTTATTCACATGTCAAAATACTCAACAGTTCTCTCTGAACAGATATACAGATTCAATGTAATCTCCATAAAATTCCTGAAGTCATTTTGTTTTTCGTAGAAACTGCGAAGCTGATTATAAAATGAAATGTAAAGGACCTAGAATAGCCAAAAATTATTCAAAAAAGTAAGACTCACATTGGAAGACAATTTCTATTTCAATTTCTGAGTTTCAAGGTGTATTATGAAACTATAATTATTGATCAATTATAGTATGGCATGATCCCAAAACATATCAGTGGAACAGAATAAAGCCTAAAAATAGACTCTTACCTACCTGGACAGCTGACTTTCAGTAGAGGAGTGAAAGCCAGTACAGTGGCAAAGGAACAGTCTCTTCAACTAGTGATACTGGAATAACTAGATACCCACATGAAAGAAATCAACATGCATCTGTACGCCACACCAAAACGCAAGAGTACATGCCTACAATCCCAGCACAAGAGAGGCTGAGGCAGGAGGATAGTTCCAAGTTTGAGATCAGCCTGGGCTACAAAGTGAGCTCAAGGCCAGCCTGAAATGCATAGCAAGACCCTCTCTCAAATAGACAATAAATAAATAAATAAGTGAATAAATAAATAAATGTAAGAATCAAAATAAAACATTTCCAAAGTTTAAATGTAAAACTCACAAACTATAAAACTCCTAGCACATAGTGTAGCAGAAAAATCTTCATGACTTTAATTTAGGCAAAGATTCCTGAGACACAACATGAACAGTACAACATATTATAGAAAAAAAATGATAAGTTGGGTTTCACCAAAACACAGAGCTTCTGCTCTTAGATATTTTTTTTTTTTTTTTTTTTTTTTTTTTTTTGCGGCACCGGAGATTGAACTCACAACCTCACGCCTGCCAGGGCAGGCGCTTAAGGCACTGAGCCAAACTCCCGGCCCTGGTTTTTTGAGGGAGGGTCGCACTATGTAGCTCAGGCCGGCCTTGCACTCGCGTTGTAGCCCAAGCCGGCCTCGAACTCACAACGCTCCGCCTACCTCAGCCTCCCGAGTGCTGGGATTAAAGGCGTGCGCCACCACGCCCGGCTTCCTGCTCTTAGATATTATTAGAAATGAAAGGAGATACCATTGGGAAAACATCCATGTAGCACGTATCTGATGAAGCTGTATCCAGGGAACATAAAGGACTTCTTGTAACTCAATAATAAGAAAACCCTGGTTAATAGCCAGGAGTGGTGGCACACGCCTTTAATTCCAGCACTTGGGAGGCTGAGGCAGGAGGATCATTGTGAGTTCAAGACCAGCTTGAGCTACAAAGTGAATTCAAGGCGAACCTGAACTCCACAGCGAGACCCTGTCTCAAAAAAATAGGGCCAGGGATTTAGCTCAGTGGCTTAAGTGCCTGCCTGGCAGGCATGAGGTTGTGAGCTGAATAAAAAAGGAGTGGTGGTGACCATGGGCCTCTCAGGAGCCCACCCCGCTGGGCCTGAGCAGCAGACCACTAAGTCTGCCTTCTGGGGGCCTGCGTGACCGGCGTGGACCCCAGGAAGAGAAAGAGATGGGTCTCTTGGAAGCCTGCCCCGCCAGGCCTGAGTGCCTCCAACCAGAAGACAACGAAGTCTGCCTTCCGGGGGCCTGTGCAACTGGTGTAGACCCTAGGAAGAGAAACATGTGCCCCACCCTCCCCCGCCCCCATATGGCTACGGCTCGCAGGCTAAGAATCAAGGACAAAGCTCAGCACCCTGCCCCCGCCAAAGCAACCTGCTCGTTCGGAGGTCTGGCTAAATTGATAGCAACTAAGGTACATAAAACAACTAAATGCTAGTATTGTTTTGTTCATTTTGCAGGCCTGGGGCTGGCAGCCTGAGCATCTCTTTGGAAGATGACAGTATGCAATGTAGCAAAAATGGGGGATTCTCTTCTGTCTTGTCTTCGAGGCCCAATATTGTTCTCATTGTTTTGCTTTATTCTGATTAAATTTTTTTGGCCTTATTTTATACTCTATTTTTATTGGTTTTATTGTGGTTTTTTTTGGTTTGATTTTACTATACCTGATGGAATGCTCAACTATTCTGAAAACAACAAGATATACTATAGTAGCTATTGTTTTCATAGTATCTTTCTTTGAAGTTCTGTACCAGTTCTACTGCTTTGTTTTGATTGACTTCATTCTGTTATGTTTTGTTGGAGTTTACTATCTTTAAAATAAAAAAATAAAAAATAAAAAAGAAGTGGTGAATATATATTTCACCAAAGTAGATACATGGATGACTAATTAGCATATGGAAAAAATGATCAATATAATTAATCACTAGAAAAATGTAAATGATAGCTACAGTCAGCTATTATATACCTACCAGAATATTTAAACTTAAAAAGACTAACCATAACAAGTATTGCTGGGTGCAGAGCAACTGGGAACTACTATATGGCTCATGGGACTATAAAATACATAACTATCTTGGAAAATAGTCTGAGAAATCTTAAAAATTTAAAAGTACATCTAAGCCAGGCGTGGTGATGCATGCCTGTAATCCTAGTACTCAAGAGGCTGAGGCAGGAGGATCACTGTGAATTCAAGACTAGCCTGGGTTACAAAGTAAACTCAAGAACTCAAGGCCAGCCTGAACTGCATAGTGAGACCTTATCTCAAAAAGACCCAAAAATAAAATAAATAAATAAAAGGACACTTACCACATCACCCGAAAATTCTACTTATAGCCATGTGCTGAAAAAATGTGAAACAGCCAGGCATGCCTGCAATGCCAGCACTCAGGAGGCTGAGGCAAGAGGACTGCAAGTTGGAAGCCAGCCTAGGCTACATAGTAAGTTCAAGGTCGCCTGAACTACATAGTGAGCCCATCTCAAAAACAAAAAAAATGAAAGCACGTATTCATACTTGTGCAAAGACTTGTACACCCATGTTCCTAACTAATCTCTTGATAAAGGCCAAGCTCTAGAGAACAAGTCAAATCTCCACTAACAAGTGAACAAATCAATAAATTGTGGCATACCTACAAAGAGAAATCTACTCCACAATAAGGAATGGACTACTGATGTGTACAACAACATGGATGAATCTCATATAACAATGAAAGAAGTCTTCCCATTCAAAAGAACACATATAAATAGAATCATATAATGCTAGAAAATGGAATCTACTCAATCACAACAGAAAGCAGATTAGAGGTTTCTAAGGATAGAGGGTAGGATGTGAAACACACAGGAGATGAAACACACAGGAAAAAGGAATTACCAAGTGGCATAAAAAACTGGGTATTAATGGATATTTTCATTATCCTGATTGTGGTAGTTACTTTACAGGTATAAATACATAAAAAAAGTTTATCAAATTGACTTGCGTATTAAACATGCAATTTAAAATATGTTAATGGCACCTCAATAAGGTCTGTGAAATGTTAATTTAGAAGACACACATATAAGTGAACCAACTTGAAAAGGGATAATCAGTACCATGATAATCAGCATCCTGAACTAAAGACAAATTAGCTGCTCAGTAGAAGCACAACCATTTGAGCTACTGAGCCCCATTCTTCCCAACAGTCCCTAGAATGAAGTATAGCTGACCCTTGAGCAACACAGGTTTGAACTGCATGGGTCTGTTACACAGATTTCTTTTGGAGATTTGCAACAATTTGAAAAAAATTAAAGACAAACTACATAGCCAAGAAATAATGAAAAAGTTATTAGAGAAAGTGATGTCATGTTTGCATGAAATATTTGAGGACAATAAACTCACATATATCACCATAAAAAATAAGACACAAATCTGTTACATAAGCACTACTGTAATGTAGTAACTTTACAACACCTTCTGTTACCATTGTAAGGAGTCAAAGTTATTGTTATGACCTAGATCTAAAATGTCCTCCAGGTTGGGTATGGTGGCCCTTGCCTGTAATCGCAGCACTTGGGCGGCTAAGGCAGGAGGACTGGCATGAGTTCAAGGTCATCCTGGGCTACATAGTGAGTTTAAGGCCAGCCTGGACTACATAGTGAGACCTTGTCTCAAAAAATAAATAAATAAAATAAAAAATATAATGTCCCCCAAAAGTCCCACATTTAGAGGCAGGGACTGGTCAGAAAGGGCAGGTAAATGGAGGGTCATGTCTCAGAAGAGTGTGTTCTTGTCCCTGGCTCCTCCCCCATCTCTCTGTTTCTTGGCCGCCATGGACATGAGCTGTCTCCCTCTGCCATGAACTTTCACTAAGTTGTTTCTGCCTTGAAGCTATCTAAACATAGATGGAACCCACTGAAATTGAAGTTGCAGATGTTGGGTATTTTGTCCCAGTGACAGGAAAGACAAATTCAGTTAAATATGTGAGCTGGGATGTAGCTCAGTGGTAGAACACTTGCCTACCATGCATGAGGCCCTGGGTTCAAGTCCCAGCAATACACACACAGAGAAAGTTATATGCAGATTTTTCAACTGTGCATAGGCACTAGCATCCCATCCCTACACTGTTCAAGGGTCAATGGTACAGTATTTAAAAACAAAAATGTACACCTAAATAGATTTAAAATGCAACTACAACCTTGTGAAAGGACAAAAGGAAAAGAGAGCTTGAAAAAGTATGACTCAGGAAAAGCAGACACTAGTGATCTTTCACTAGAGTTCTGTTTGAATCTTTACCAAACTTGCAGGACTCTGATGACCCAAATAACCCATGACAAAGTACAATTAAAAGTAAAATTCCCTACCTTGCAAGCTGAGGCAAGCAGAGTCTTTGAATTGTTACAAGTAACAGAAAATATTTCATAGCCATGTCCATATCTAAAATTCAAAGAGAAAATGCATGACCTCCATATTAGTAAATGTATTTATTCTCATATTGCAAAAGTTTACAAAGCAGTAAGATTAACATCAATCTCTCTAGCTAACACAAATTTCTTTTAAAGATTACATTTTTGCACAGGTAAATATTTGGGGGAAAAACAGGGAGACTGGAGAAAAATGCCAGTTTCTTAAAAGTAATACAGGACATTCACAATTAGATTAACAATTGACTTTATCTCCTACTCCTCACCAGCCAGTACAATAAACCACCATGGAAAAAATTTGATGTGACCCATCAAAGACAAAAAAGACCAGCTAGAATGACAAAACTTAAGTCTTTTTTAAGGAAAAATATATTACGCCTGTCTACTTAAAAAGTAAGACCAATACATCTAATAAACATAACTTTGATTTTCATTCCTTTGAAAGGTTACTAAAAAGATCTATAAAGCAGCAGGAAAATATAGGCAGGAGAAAGGTAAAGCACAAAAGTCAAACTGAAGTGCAGTGTGGCAGTACATGCCTATAATTCTTAGGAGGCCGAGGCAGAAGGATTGCTGGAAGTTTGAGGCCAGCCTGGGCTACACAGTGAGTTAAACGCCAGCCTGAACTACATGGTGAGACTTTGTCTTAAACAAACAAACAAACAAAAAATCAAGTTGATGGGGAAGCATGTATTATAACAGAATCAGACCAAAGAGTGTAATTTAACTTACAGTTTTTGAACTTCAGGCCACAGAGTATTTTGTAGAAGATGATCCTCAGTAGGAGGTTCTATAATAAATGTGTAGTATTCCAATTATCTTTTTTATTTTTAGACCAAAACCAGGAAATTCTATAGCACACATTTAGATCAGCAGTGATATATCATACTGTGTACTAGTGATTTTATTAAATCATGTTTTTGTCATTTCTTACCAGTAAGCAGGGAGGGCTGAAAGGGCACCTGGTGACACTCGAAACCAGCACTAGTGAATAGCTCTTGCTCATCAGAAGGCTGAGAAGCTATATCTCCTAGTGTAAAGAAACACATCATCACGAACAGTCACCTTCTTTATGTCACTTATGCCATCTCAGTACTAAGTCTATGAGCTATTAGAAAGCAGGGACAGGGCAACCTGCTCGGGACCCCTTCTGCCCCTTAGACAGAAGCTTTCTTTTTCTCAATAAATATATTCTGCTCTTAAAAAAAAAAAAAAAAAAAAAAAAAAAAAAAAAAAAAAAGAGAGAGAAAGCAGGGACACCTCAAAATGGCACATTTCAAAGCTATATCCACAGGTTCGAAAGCTGAAGTTACTCTGCTGGTCCAGCATTTTCCAAACAAGCTCCTAGAAGCATTAATCAGTTCCATAAAGGTTCCTGCCATTTTCTTTGACCTAACAGTTTACAGACTTCTTAGACTACACAATAGATCTTCAAGGCTGCCCGCATTCACATGTGTAGTTGCAGTGTTCTGCAAAACTCTGTGAAAGCTGCACCTACTTTAGTGCTCTACAGATGTGAACAGAATACTTATCCCAAAATATCTGATGGAGAAGATGCATGTGTTGTTACTTAAAAGCAAAAAATCTTCAGTAGCAAACATTAGGTATATCTTATAAAGTCTGTACTAGATTGTGGTTTTTTTTTTTTCTTTTTTTGAGACAGGGTTTCACTATACAGTTCAGGCTGGCCTTGAACTCACTTTGTAATCCAAAGTGACCTCGAATTTGCAGCACTTCTCCTGCCTCCACCTCTTAAGTGCATGGTAGATGTGCACTACCATGCCCTGCAAGACTTTAAGTACCACTATGGGTTCAGTGATTTTTCAGAACACAATCTTACCCTGAAAGATAGCTTTATTTGATAATCCCAATGCAGGCACAGTAGCTCCTTCTGGAAGATCACTGTCTTGCTAGAATAAAAAATGAGATATGTAAGTTTTAAAGTTACTGTTACCTCAAGTACTGTCATAGGCATGCTCATAATAAATGCTGAGAAACTGTTTCAAGACCCCCTTGTGTGGACATACGCCTGCTGTTCACTTCCTGAACCAAGAGATGCAATGCTGACCAACCACTCTCCAATGGACAGGCCCTAACCCTTACCCTCGCCCAATCCACAAAGTCAGTCACTGTGTCATCCATGAGCTTTTTACCACACTGTTCGTGTGGGGAACTTCCAACAGCACCCTAGTCTGAGGTGTGCCTGCCTCCCAAGATACTCTACTGTTTGACTCTCCCTCATTCCTCTACTTCCCTCTTCTTTCCAACACATACACTGGTCACCCTTCTGCTTGCCCTCTCCTTCCTTCCTTTTGCCTCTCAAAAATGTACTTATCTCTTCTGAGCTGAGAACATCTGTGGCCCAAGCGCAAGTAAAGGACTGTACGATATACACTTCTGTGTTACACAGTGATCCTCCTACTTAAATTCTCCTCCTTCAAAAGTACTTTATAATTTCTATAACCCATGTATTTTTATAACTAGCTCAAATCTTTTATAGAAAAGGGGTATAATCAAAAGTAAAAATTTAAACTCAAGTAAAGTCCCATTAAATGTGTTCTCGTTTCTCTAATACAACGACTTCTTCCTTCTGTGAAACTATTTTATTACCTAAAGATTTAGAAATTATCTTTTTTTTTTTGCTTTCTCAAATGTATTTTTAAAATTATTTTAATTAGTACAAATTTATAGTACATAATATTTGTATTTCTTGCATGGAGTTGTGTTATGGTTTATACATTGTATCAACTTGAAAGTCTAGAAGCTTCATTAAGTAACTCAGCAGCTCTCATCCTGGGGTGTAGAGCACAAGCAGTTACCTGTTCATTGTGTCAATTTAAGAGGGTAAAGTTTAACTGAGAGACTCAGCAGGGAGCCAGGGTTCTTACTTTGTAAACATCCTCATCCTGTGCAAAGGAAGGCAAGATTTGTGAAGCTACACCCACCCTAGGTGGAGGAGTCCTATGTACAAAATAAGGGAGAAAAAGAGGCTTGCTCTTGTCCCTTTTTGCTCTGGATGCTGCCCTGCCTTGGGACCAGCTGATTATGGACTCAAATCTCCAAGAACTGTAAGAAACAAACCTTTCCTTCCCTAATTTTGGGCATCAGGTATTCTGTCTCAGCAAGGAGTGAAAAGTAACTAAGACAGGGTGCTACATGTACACATCTTAATTCCTTTTTTCATCTTTCTTCTCCCCTGTCTTCTCTCCCTCCATCTCTTGATTCCCTCTCCATTTGAGAAGGATCTATTTCCCTACTTCCTATTATCTTTCGTTTTGCTCTTTATTTATAATTTGCGTTTCTCATGTAAGTGAAACTATGTGATACTCACATTTGTGTCTGATTTATTTCACTTAACATTATTGTCTCAAGGAGCATCCAGTTTCCTATGAATGACTCAAGTTTATCTTTCTTTATGGCAGAGTAGTATTCCATTATGTGTAAATACCACATTTTCTTTATCCATTGATCTGCTGATGGACATACAGACTATTTCCAAGATTTAGCTATTATGAAGTGTGCTACTATAAACGTGGGTATGCATATATCACTGTAATATGATGTCTTTAACTCTTTCAGGAAGCTAACCATGAAGGGGAATAGCTCGGTCAAATTTCTAATTTTAGTTTGTTGAGGAATCTCCATACTGATTTCCATAATGGCTGTACTAGTTTACAGTCCTACCACCATAGAAAGGCTCCTTTGTCCCTGCAGCCTCACCAGCATCTGTTATTATTACCTGGTTTCATTTTGTTAGTTACACTGTCTTCTTACCCCTACCTTACAGAAAGATAGTAATCTCTTTGAAAATAGGACCTATCTTTTACAATTTATTTTACTCACCTACCACAGTGATAATATATAAATTCATGTCATAAAAGAACACAATATTGATGCTTTATAGTGTTTTGAGCTCATCCGTTTACCAAAATTACTGGTTTAATATTTGTATGACTAAATGCTACAGTGCACACAAAAGTGTCAAACCAATAAAGGATGATAACTTTTGAGCATTTGTAGGGTCAAGCAAAAAGATTTAGAACTTAAAACAAAGTGACTAGATTTAAGTAAAACATTTAGAGAAATACTCACATCACAAAGCACATGATTCAATGACTGTCCTGAAATGACACAAAAATTTTCCACAAAATTCCGAGGTGCAGAAAAAACTCGAAGAACCTTTTCATCTGCTCCAGATACAAACTGAAACCGACTAATCATAGTCAAACATTTCAGTTCATATCCATGTATCTGAGGCCTTGCAATTTCATGCCAAGTCACCTGGGTATTCAAATAAGATAAAAAGACCATATTTTAAAAAACCAATTATTTTCAATAAGCTAAATATGAAATGCCAAATTATTTATTATGCCACAGAACTATGACCATGGAGCAAATTGATTCACAAATAAATTTTTAACTACTGATAAACCAAGAGGCACAAAAAACCATTCTGTTATGGCTTGTGTCTAGATGTCCCTCTAAAGCCTCATACTATCACAGACGGGACTTTTTCAGAGGTGGCTGGATCCAGAGTGTCTGAAGCTGGGATTAAGGGTGTTTGACAACTGAATCAGTCCACTGATTGGTTTGGCACCATCCTAATCCCAGTAATCTAGATACGGTATAAAAGGAGCAGAAAGATGCTTTTAAGGTCTCTCGTTGCTTTGCTACTTTCTGCCTGCCATGAACTTTTTATCTACTGCAATGCCACCCCACCATGGAGTCAACTGATTATGGACTGAAACCTCTACAAATTGTGAGCTAAATAAACCTTTCTTCCCTTAATTTTGGGCATCAGGTATTTTGTCTCAGCAATGAGAAAAGTAAGTATTACAAATCCAAATCATCTGACTTGTTTTTTAGTTGATTATGGATATTGCTCAAAGAGATCTATCATGTGCTACTCAGATAGCAATGTCACTGACAAACTTCCTTAGCTCTCAGAGTGACCTCTGGCCAGCTTTGTGAACTTTCATCAGAAATTAAAGTTGAGGAACTTCATTTTTTCTTACCACAGAGCAGTTCAATAGCTTACTAGAGGTAAAGTTTTCTGGACAAGACTAAAAATTTTCTTCAACAGGAACTGCTATCAATCACTACTGTTTAACATTACATGACTTTAGAGATCTGTTTTTACTATAAACTTGCTATTTTCAAATGAATTAAACCTAAAATGTGGCTAGATGTGGTAGATGTACCAGTAATTCCACTATTCAGGAGGCCGAAGCTACCCAATGAATTAAAGGACCAGCTGGGGATATAGCTCAGTGACAGCGCTTGCCGGGAATGTGCAAGGTCCTGATTTTGACTCCTAATACAAAAAAAATTACTGAATTCAAGGACCAGCCTGAACTACATAGTGAAAACCCCTAAAATTGTAAGACATACCGCTTGTGTGTCAAATTAAATACATTTTGACAATCACTATTTTAATTATTGTTTAAAATGCAGAAAGTAGATATTATATTTAAATTTTAAAGAAAATGCCACACTATTTTCCAGAATTGCTGGACCACTTTGCATTCCCACCAGCAATGTATCAAAGTTTTAGCCAATCTGCATCCTTACCAGCACTTGTTACTAGAGTGGTTAGCCAACCTAGAATGGTTACAGTAGTATCTCATTATATGGTTTTAATTTGCATTTTCCTAATGACTGACAATTTTAACCCACTTTGCATGTGCTCATGAAAGTATTTTTAGGGCTGGGGATTTAGCTCAGTGGCATAAGCACCTGCCTAGTAAGTACGAGGTCATGAGTTTGATCCCCTGTACCTAAAAAAAAAAAAAGAAAGTGTTTTTAAGTGGATTAGTCAACTAGGTAGACACTACCTGTGATTGGTCTTTTCTTTTCCATGGAGCAAAAAGTCGAGTTGTCTGATCAGTACCAACAGTGATGATAAATTCTCCCTCTGGATCCCACACTAGATCTTGGACACCATCAAAGTGTCCTGAAATGACAATCTCTGGAGTCCATTCTCTCTGCAATGAAAGTGCTCATGACAGGTATCAAAATAATCAAAAACTATCACCAAAGTAAAGCACGCTTGTCTGAAAAGAGGAAACTAATGTCCCTGGCAACATGAAATGATACATTTACAAAACAGGATCATAAATAATATGATTTGCTTCCCAATCAACCGTATTAGAATTTAGGTGTGCCCTCTGAACAGTAACCTTAGAAATTTCCCACCATTCATCATTTACTCAATGTTTTCCAGCATGCACACAACTTAACCCTCCTTAGTTAACTCTTCTGTAAAACAGGTACTACAATAATGACAGGTCCCTCAGAGAGCATCAAAAAGATTCAATTAATTTATATTTGTAATGTATGCAGAATAATAATGGCACATATTATACCCTGTATTTATTAAAATGAATAAAAGAAAAAATATTATGTGAACCAGGCATGATCACATACACCTGTAATTCCTAAGACAGAGGATCACAAATTCAAGGCCAACCTGTGCAACTTAGTGAGACCTTGTATCAAAATTAAAAAATAAAAAGGACTGGAGTTGTAGCTACATGATACAGTGCTTGCCTAGCATGTGTGAAACTTTGGATTCCATCCTCAGCAGTGTGGGGAAAAAAAAGGTATTATGTAAAATGAATCAGTAGATCTGAGTGTGGATCTGGTGGCTTTTTAAATTAAGTTTAAGGGAGTTACAGGTATAAAGACAGAGACAACCAAATCTAGTTGTTTCACCTAATGAGAAGCTTCCAATAACAGCCATATAAACAATGACAACAAAATACAGAAAATATCATATGCTTGGTCCAGAGTCTCTTTTTAAATAATCTCAAGCGGCAGTAAAATTTGCCCACAGAAAAAAAAGAAATTTGTGTAAATAACTGAAAGGTCATTCTAAGGAAAGTCTGATGAATATAGTCAGTAATTAAACTATCTCATTTGTGATTTTAAAAAAAAGGCTATGACAAAGAAATTATATTAGTTTCTTCTGTGACACAAAAAGAAATTGTTAAGTTAGTACTAACTGGAGTTGATAAAAACTTCTGAGCAATGGAGAGAATTTCTGAATTAACCACACTGTTTTCTACAGAAACAGTACTCGATGGCAGTGCTTATTTGTTTTCAAGTCATGCAGGTGTGGATATAACTCAGTGGTAAAGCATTTTCCTAGCTTGTGTGACCCCTAGGGTTCAACCCCCAGCAGTGAAAAAGAAAAGAAAGTGGCACTAATCTATTACAGATAGAGACTGAGTATGGGATGCTGATAGTGGGTGAGGCTGTACATATGGGAACTCTACATTCTACTCACTTTTGCTATCAATCTAAAACGGCTATAAAATATGAAGCACATTTAAAAAGCAAATTACCCTCCACACTTGATAAATCAAATTACAAGGACAAGCACAGTGATTCTGTCTTCTGGTCTGGGTTTCTCCTTAATCATCTGACACTTTTTTCCTATGAATGCCCTTAGTTAAGAAAGTAAAATTTGGGCCAAGGATGTAGCTCGGTGGCACAAGTGCCTGCCTGGCATGCACAAGATCCTGAGTTCAATTCCCTGTACAAAAAAAAAAAAAATTATCTTTAAAAGTACTTTTTACCTTAACAGTTTCAGAGCTTGTAATAGTTGAAACAATCCTGAAGGTTAACTCCAAAAGGAGGACACAAGGGAAAGAGTAAATCCCTTCATAAATTATGAAGTCAAAACCTCATGGATGACAAAATTTTTACAAATCTCACAAAGTAAAAGTTATGTGAATCCATGAATTTTTACTTTAAGGGAAGGTATCACATGGATGTCCAGAATATGCTGAACCACATTTCACTCAATGCTCTTATTTCTTTCGTTTACTCATTTAACATACCATAATTAATGTACCACATGAAGTACATGCGGACCCTATTTTTCACGTACATAAGTTTTTTTTAATGGTAGTGCTGGAGATCAAACCAAGTGCCTCACACAAGATAGGCAAGCACTCTACCACTCAGCTACATTCTATTTTTTTTAATTAAAAAAAAATTTTTTATTTTAAACATAGTAAAATCCAACAAAACATAACAGAACAAAGTCAATCAAAACAAAGCAGTAGAAATGGTACAGAACTTCAAAGGAAGATACTATGAAAACAATAGCTACTATAGTATATCTTGTTATTTTCAGAATAGTTGAGCATTCCATCAGGTATAGTAAAATCAAACCAAGAACAAAACCCAATAAAACCAATAAAAACAGAATATGAAATAAAGCAAAAAACAAAATTAATCAGAATAAAGCAAAACAATGAGAATATTGGGCCTCAAAGACAAGACAGAAGAGAATCCCCCATATTTGCTATGACCAGCAGGTTGCCTACGGGGTGGGGGAATGGGGTGGGGAGGGGAATGTCCTTTCACTGGTAGGCCTACGGGAGGCACATCTGTTTCCCTTCCTGGAGTCTGCGCCAGTCACGCACACTCACTAGGAAGGCAGGCAAGTTGTCTTCTGGTTGGAGCCTCTCTGACCCAATGTGGTGGGTTCTCAAGAGGCACATCTTTCTCTTCCTGGAGTCCACGCCAGTCACGCACTCACCAGGAAGGCAGGCTAGTTGTCTTCTGATTGGAGCCTCTCTTCTATCCCTCTATACATCTTCATTTACAAAGTACCTCAACAATGCTATACATATCTGTACTTCTCATAAAAAAAGTATGAGTCATCTGGTATATACACCATACAATGTCTTAACCTGAACTTAAATGCTTCAACAATCATTTTGTAGAGTGTTATAAATAAACCCTATTTAGTTAGCTTTCATCTAGGATTCACTCTATGTGATTAGAAATACTCTAAAAGTGCTTTTCTTACTGGGTTAACTGTGCTCTGCTTCCAAAGGTGCAGTGCTCCATGAAATGCATGAGCGATGATCATGGAGCCATCTTCATTGAATTGGCAGTCATAAAATCCCAGAGTATTTCCACCTACTTCACCTACTCGAACCTATGTAGTAACAGACAGAAAACAATTGTTAACCAAGAGCCTCATTTTGCAACAGGAATGGATTCCAGAAATTAAGTTGCAACTCATGTACTGTATACAAAGTGTAAAAATTTGTAGCTTTTGGGATACAGATTTGGGATTAAGTATTTAAAATCCAATTTCTTCTTCCTTAAATATCTACATTTTACCTGTTCTAGCCAAACTCCTGACTCTTCATCTGGAGCCCAGAGAATCATAGTTTTATCCATTGAGGCAGACAACAATCTCATTGGTTGCTGTAGAACACCATCTAAATAATAAAAACTAATGCTTTTAGATGATGAATAGGCACTATTTTTGTAGCTTTATAGAAAAAAAGAACAATGGAGACATTGCACATATGTTCACTGTAGCACTGTTTATAATGCAATAATCTGCAAAGAGCACATTAGAAGAACAGTTAGGTAAATCACACTATATTCAGGCAACGGAATATTACAGTATAATAAAAAAAGTTAAAACTACATGAAACAAAATGGATAAATCTACAAAACACGTAAAACTAAAAAAGAACATTATAAAAGAATAAATACATACTGATAGCAAGTTTTAGTAACTATAAGGATATTGATGGCAATATAAATATGTAATTAAAAATACAAAAACATGCATGGGAATCATATACACTGAATTCAGTACTACAATTGCCTTACAGAGGATGCACTGGGAAGGCTTAAAAGAATACACAGAAGTTCACAATATCTATAATATCCTTATTTTTTTTAAACCATGGAAAATTTGGCTGTTACTCTCTAATCCTGATTTCTTTTAGGTCAGACAAAAAATTTAGTTCCAGCTTAGAGAGGCAGAACTCTAATATGCGTGACCATTATGAATTTTAGTAAGTTCTGCTGGGCCCTGGTATGACACAAGCTGCTTAGTCCAAAACAATGGCCTCCTTTTATTTTTATTTAACAGTGAAAATATGATTTCAAATTTTTAGTAAAAATAAATTGAGGTTTCTTTCTAGTTTTTATCTCTTTTTTTTTTTCTTTCTAATTTTTAAATTAATCATGAGGGCCGGGAGTTTAGCTCAGTGGCACAAGTGCCTGCCTGGTAAGCACAAAGTTGTGAGTTCGATCCCTGGTACCAAAAGAAAAAAAAAATTTAACCATGAGCATCTAAGATCAAACGAACTAGTTGGTTCTATGGTGCAGAGATGGTAAAGCAGTAACTGCCAATACAAAATAGGTACCAACGCCTGTTTTAACTGATAATAAAAGGCTTGGGTTGACAAAAATGGATATGTTATGGATGAGCAAGGAAGAAGCCATTAGGCAAGGCCAGATGGAATGAATTAGAGATGGCCCATAAAGAAAAAATAATTATAACTGTAGCAAATATAAGTAAGAGCTGACTAGTCATTACCTGAGCATTAATTACCACAATTCTTGTTTGGGGGAAGGGGTTGAAGGAAGAAAATGAGGTTATGTTACTCAACTCTACAGTCAACACCACTTTAGGAATAATTAAACCACTTCTTACCAGGCATGGTGACACATGCCTGTAATGCCAGCACTAGGTATTCTGAGAGAGCAGGATTGCTGTGAGTGAGGCCATCCTGGGCTACATAGTAAGGCTGTCTCAAAAAACAACTCCCCACCTCCAAAACAAAAACAAAACAAAACGAAAAACCACTCCATAAATGGAGGTTAAGGGTAAAAGAAGAGAAAAGGTAGCCCTAATTTTTCATAAATAATGTATTTTAAAGATTTCAGTGAAGCTGACTTGAAAGTCAGCTTTTTTGAGCCAGTTATGGTGGCACACACCTGGAATCGTACTGCTGTAGGAAGCGGAAGCAGAAGGAGCTCAAGTTTGATCTCAGTCTGGGCAACTTAGTGAGATCCTATCTCAAAAATCAAAAAATGGGCTGTGGATGGAGCTCAGTAAGAAGGTTCTGGATTCATTTCCCCATTACCACAAAAGAAAAAAGTCAGTTTTTCTTAAGCCCCATTATGATTAGGGAGAAACTTTTAAGAGGTAAAGATAACAGTATGACAGTTTTGGCATCACAGCAAGAATCATACTTTGCCCACTTAACAATACAATTTTCATTGAGTATTCAGCACACCAGCAATGTGCCCAACCTTCTACCAACTCGAAAGAATCTTATACTTGAGATTTCTAATCACACTCCAAAAAACATCCAGTTAGTCAGCATAAAATGCTGTAAAATTTAATGGAAATAAAGGATTATGGCTATTTTTTCCTACCTTTGTAAAATGAAGGTTGCCAATGAACTGCATTCACCCAGTTCTCATGACCAGCCAACACAGTCTCCAGAGTAACTCCAAAGGTTACTTTACTACCTACAACAAAAGCAAGGAAGGTATTCTTTCCCCAAAGCTCTTCTCAAAGCAACATTTGTATTACCACACTAGTTGTGCAGTTGTGTCAAAAAAATTAGAACAAAACATAATTGCTGAGATTCAACAAAAAGAACATGCATTCTAAATTTCATAATCTCACCCACTGTTTAAAATTATAGGAGAAAAAGTTCTAAAGATAAATTTTTCTCTACAATTTTCTCTACCTGGTCATAAATATTAACGAATTTTTTTTAAGTTTCTGAAAAGTTGTTACACTTTACAAACATATGTAATGTATACAGTTATGATTCCCCAATACCACAGTAAGTAAATAAATTTAAATAAAATTTTAAATAATGGAAACTAAATCAGTATTTGACTTTAAAATAATCAACAAAAATATCATGAAAAGTTTCATATTTGGGCACAGCTACTTACAATTTGCTGGCTGTTTCATTTCTTGGTTCTCATAATTAACAAAATCTCAACTTTAATGGGTTTTAAAACCAAGAAGAAGAATAAATAATCATACACCATGTGAATGACGCATACTAAGAAACTAACTTTACAACTCAGATACACATCCAAAACACATTCAAAAATACGTCCTCTAAAGCACAATGCTCCAACAAGATCTACCAAGCAGGGATTCTGTCCTAATGGTAGACAACAAAAACCTGAATTGCATATGCTATTCAAATACAGGAATTCAACTTGTCTCTTATTACGGTGCAAAAACAGGGACAATTCACATTGGTTGTTTAGGTCTTCCTATCATGAAACTGAAAACTTAGTAACATTTTATAAATTCATTTGATACTTTCAAAAATCAAAGAACAAAATCTGTATTTCTGAAAAACTAAATTTTACATAGGTAAAATGGATAAATTAATCATAAGAGCTAAGTATTTTTACATTGAATATTTTCACTGTTACCTTCATTTTCTATGGTAAAAGTATTTTCCTTCAGTCTTATATTATCATCTTGCATTTCTGAAGACGCTGATTTTATATAGAGCCGCCATATTCTTATCAGGCAATCTTGTGAACAGCTTGCTAAGAAAAGATCTCTACCTAATTAAAAAAATATATTCTATTATTTTTAAAACATTATATTATTCTTAACTGTTTGTATAAGACTTTCTCCTCCTGGTCAGTGTGAGGTCCTGAGTTTGATCCCTGGTCCACACACCCAACCCCCATCCCCCCAAAATAGACTTTCTCCTTACAATATGTACATGTCTAGATTTCCTGAAAAAATACTTTGTTTCTTTACCCTTCAGTCATTTGACTTATGTTCATTTTAAAAACAATGATAAGTAAATGTGCAATACTAACATACTTTCATAAAATGTCATACTTTAACAGATAGTATACTAAGTTCAGAAAAGAATTTTTTAAGAATGTCTGCATACAGAGAAGACAGCTGGTGTCACTGTGTAAATATCAGTTTGTTTTATTCTCAATTAATAGTTAACAGAAAGTTAAATACATTCTAATTGGAACAATAAAAAAGTAATACATAAAGCAAACTTAATACATAAGAGGCTACTTTCTAAAAAGCTACTTATACTTGTCCCCATCATCTGTATGGTAACAAAATTTCATACTAACCAAAGGATGCCCACTCCACACCTCTTATCCAATCTTCATGTCCACAGAGAAAAAGTACTTTCTGAAACTAGTAAGATAACAGAATTCATGGGGATTAATGTAAGGATTTGACATTTTTCATGCATATCAATGACTTCACTTGATCTCAGCTCTACATCATTTTTACTGAAGATGTTACCTGATCAGACATAGGCTAAAACATTCATTTGGTGATAAAACTCATCATGTACTATCTGAATCATTAATTGAGCAACACTAAATAAATACAGTATTTTGTAGTACTCAAGTGATTTAAATGTTTACAAAATTAAAGCTCAGCAGTTGGGGCTATAGTTCAGTGGCAGAATGTTTACTAGCGTGTACAAGGCCCTTGGTCCAATCCCCATCATCGCCAAAAAAAGCAGACTAAAGCTCAGAAGGACAAACAAGCTACCAGGATGCTTCACTGTAGCTATACTAAACCTCATTTAAAACATTTGAGGAAAACACACAGAGGCGCATACACACGCACTTCTTTACTTCCCATACCTAATGACTTAGGTATGGGAAGTAAAGAACTCCAGGCCTGGTAGCCAAGGCAGCAGTTTCCTGATGTATGCAGAGTGAAAGACTACCTAATGTAGGACTGTCAGAAAAGATTTTGCTATTATATTATTTGGGTTTCAATTATAACATTCCTCAAATTCTGTAATTAAAAAGTCTGTATTAAGATATATCACTAAGCAGAATATTATTTTAATCGTAAGATAAATATTAAATACCTGATCATTTTGTTGTACAAATAAGTGAATTTTGCAGTCATCATCACCACAAGCTAATACTGGTACTGGAAGGGGGGAAAATAAGCATTACTGTACGTACTCCACCATAAACACAGTCCCCCATGTAGACTCTAAGCCTAGATGACAAACTCTGACTTGATTCCTGCAACACTGAACAAATGAATTGAAAATGCTCAATAAATGTCTCCAAGAGCTGGGTGTGGTGGCGCCTGCCTACTATTCATGAGGATGAGGCACAAAGATTACAAGTTGGAGGCCAGCCTGGACAACTTAGCGAGACTCTGTCTCAAAATGAGTAAAGAAAAGGGCTGGGGATGTACCTCAGTTTTAGAGGACTTGCCCAGTTTAATTCCTTAGGTTTAATTCCTTAGGTTTAATTCCCAGAACCTCAAAAAACAAAACATAAAAAGGCTCCATGAATAAAATAGACACTCTAAAACATTCTATTCAATTGTTATTTGATAAATATTAACTATTACTTCAGAGGTAATTAGTATCTCCATTGTATTTCATTTATGATAGAACAAACAGTGAAAAAGAAGTTCAAGAGTAATCTGGGAGAAGGATTTTCATATCAGCCAAAAGATTAATATGAAGTTGTTTGCCCAACTGAATAAATCTGAGTTACTATGAGTATAGCACCATAGCTACTATATGATGATTTATGAATATGTTTATGACTTGAAGGACTTTACCATTTTGAGAATGAACTCAACACTAAAAGTATGTAATTAAATATGTAGCTAAAAAGCTATGAAAGCAGTGACTATAATGAGCTTTCCTTAATAAGATAAAAAATCGAACTCACATTACCAAAGAATGATTCTAATGACTCTGGAGCAAGATAAAATAAGAACTCTTTTCTGAGAAAATGTCTTGTTACTACTAAATGTGTTTTTCAAAGGTTTTATTTTAAATCAACTAAAAAAACAAAAACAACAATGGCTAGTCACTTGTTCTCAATATCAGTGGGAAGAAACGAGATTCTGTGTTATTAAACCAAAGGGTTTATAGCTTCGCTTCAGGAACCTTCGCACAAAATGGAAGCTAAACATGAAACCATGGTGGCACACTTCCTGTTGCAAAAGCCAAGAGAGGTTGGTGCTTCCAGGCCCTGCCTCTTGCCACCAACCTGTCTTCCAGGTAACAATGCAGGAAAGAGAATTACTTCACATTAGCTATCATCTACATGGAAAATAAAGAAAAGAAAAAGCCAGGTGTGATGGCACACAACTGTAGGCTGAGGCAGGATGATCCCTTCAGAGTTCCAGGCCAACCTTGGCTACATAGTGAGTTCAGTGCCAGCCTGAACTGCATAGGCAGACCCTGTCTCAAAACAAACAAACAAACAAACAAACAAACATGATAGACATAGATGGGCTGCAGAGCAAAAGGGAACTTTTTCTGCCTGGAGATTTTCAGTGGTCTCAAGCAAACCTATCACACAGGATGTGAAGGAGTTGCATTTTTTTTTTTTTTTTTTTTTTTTTTTTTTTTGCAGAACCAGAGATTGAATTCACAACTTCGCACCTGCCAGACAGGAACTTGAGCCACTGAGCCAAACTCCCAGTCCTGGTTTTTTGAGGCAGGGTCACACTGTGTAGCTCAGGCCGGCCTTGCACTCGCGTTGTAGCCCAAGCTGACCTCGAACTCACAACGCTCCGCCTACCTCAGCCTCCTGAGTGCTAGGATTAAAGGCGTGCACCACCACGCCCGGCTAGGAGTTGTACTCTTGACAGAAATGTTCACGAGGACCAGCTACGATAATTTTCAACTTATTCCAGAACTTCACTTTCTAAAAAATTAGACATATCCCCTAAACTATATTTATATACATTCATGATCTATTTCACAAATAATATTAATCTTAAGTATATACTAAGTCAATTACAATTAGAACAGCTATCAAAATTCCTAGTAGTCTCTCTTCAACTTCATGTTCCACATAGTTAGACCATTTGAATATTACAACAAAAATGTTATCCCCATCTGAATTTGTTTCATGAATATAGTTATATCCAGAGTTAGGGGTCTAGCTCAGTGTACAGTGTTTGTATAGTACATGTGAGACCCTTTGTTCCATCTCTTGCAGCACAAAAAAAATAACAAAATAAGATGTAGATGCAGAACTAAGACACAATACATTTCTTTAGGTTTTGGTCATATGGAGATATGCACATAAGCTACACTGTTCTTTGAGTAGAATACTCACCATCAGTATTAGGCAAAAAGAATAAGGACAGAGCCAGAGCAAATCCATTTCCAAAGGTCAAGGTCTGAAGGCATGTTACTAAGAAACAATAAAAAACACCATGAATAACTTATCTCTGCGCTTACCTACCTAGAGAAGTTGGGTAGAATTATCACAGCCCTGGATGTGTTAGCAAGAAGATGACAAAGGTCAACCCTGAGGCTCCATAGAACATGTGAAATTAAATGGCCAAATTTCAATAAGGTTACAGAGAACAAAATGCCTTCTATGAAAAGCCTTAAAATAAATTTATATTGTCTAACAGTGTGATGTACAGGAATTTTGAGAAAGAATTAAAAAAAAAACCTAAACATTTAAATGAAATTTAAATTTACTTGAAAATCAGGCGTGGTAGCACAGACCTATAATCCCCAAATTCAGCAGACCGAGACAGGAGGATCACCACAAATTTAAGACTAGCCTAGGCTACATAATGAGGTTCAGGTCAGCCTGAACTACATAGTGAGACCCTGTCTCAAAAAACAAAAACCAAAAAAACAAAACACAGTTACTTAAAAGTGTGGAAAAATTATATAGATGTTATTCTAGTTATCACTTAGTAATTACTACTTCATTTATCTGGATTATAATGCATCTAAACTCACCTTCTGAACCCTTTTTAGACCAGAATCGGACTGTAGAATCTGCAGATGCAGAGACTATCAGTGTGTGCAATGCAGTGTCTGACGCTGTCCTCTGGTAAACAGCATGCACCACATAAACAGGTCCTTCATGGCCTTGGAGATGAATAGCTTTTAAAAGCTGAATCAGAATGACAAAAGCATTATGATACAAAGAAATTATCATTTTTACCTATAATTAACTGGAAAAACAGGATTAAAGGTGCAACAAAACCCCACCTCAAAAACAAAAAGCCCTGGGGTTATAGCTCAGTGAGAAGGCACTGATTCCAACCTGCAAAAAGTAAGTAAGTAAACAAATAAATAGTAAACTTGACCCTCCCATAAACACAACCTGACCTACAAAAACATCTCTTAAATTGAAGAAATGAAAACATTTAAGTCTGTCTTACCTTATCAACAGAACAAAACATGTATTCTTTGACACAGCAAAGAATCTAAAGACAATAGCACTAGTGTAACAAATATTGAAAGACCAAAGAATATCTAGTATCTTTACCACATACCGATTACAATAGTGAAAAAAATCACAATCAACCTAAAATTATTAATAGAGAACTGATTAAATAAATTATAGCATACATACATTGAAGCCCATAAAAAGGATAATGTAAATAAATATATGCCTACTGATATCGAAAGGTGTCCACGACACTATTTTTTTAACACAGGCAAACTTTGTGGAATGTTCTGTCTTTTGGAGCAGTCTGACGTTCCCTCATGAACAGATTCAGAATATACATTCTGACAGCACTACTACATAAATGCATCGCATCAAGACACAGAAGTCAGTCTGTTCAAATTGCAGTTAAGTTAAACTTGTTATCTTGCAAAGTGGTATCTATAGGGTTTTTTTGTTCCACTGCGTAGTTAATGCTTTACTTGGTGATAATATCTGAGTATACTTTGGGATTGAGTAAATAGTTTATTTTCTATCAAGCTTTTACCAAGTACTTTTAGCATCCAATTGTGATACTTGCCTAAATCAAGTATGGCTCCAAAACAGAAAAACACAACAGAGAAATTCCATTTGCTTATCAAACCTACCTACTTGCCAGGTAATTAATACTCCTTCTGGCAACTTTCCACTACTCCTTTGGGTGTTTTGTTTTGTTTTTTGTAGTGTTGATGGTAGAATCCAAGGCCTCTCACCTACTAGCCAAAAGCTCTATCACTGGAGCTACACCTCCAATCCAGGTCTATTTTTAAGTTTCTTTCAATTGTGTGAGATTTCATTACTACTTTTAGGAGATCTCTTCTGCATATTATCATCTGCTGAAATACAAGTGTTCCCTAAATGCCTCCTCAGTTTTCCCAATTACTTAAGCAGAACTCTGCAACTCAAGAAAGTTGCTAATAATTACACATAAGGGTCTATACAGAAGGTTCCTTTAATCACTAAACTTTGACTTATCTGAAAAAATATTTTCAAAAGACTCACAGATAGTATAATCTCTTTTGTACAGTTATACTCATAGAACTAGAGAACTGGAATGATGTTCATCAGAAAGCTAACTCTCCTCAGATTTTATATAGTTTTTCCTTCTTTACAGTTTTCTGTATTTACACACTTTCTTTACACGACTCTACATCATTATTCACTAACAAATCTATTGAAAATACTCATTTCATTTTTTGAGCAGTGTTACCAGTTCAACCACTGGACAAATTTTAAAAACAAACAGAAAAAACTTCTCAAATTTACCAGTTTTTTAGAAAAACAATACTTACTATTCAAAGACTCAAACCTGTCATTACAGCAGCTTAGAATTACTTCCTTTTATCAGCAGTCAAGGTGCACTGAGCACCATTGTGTGTGGAAATACATATGGGAAAGAACACTTAAACCCTTAAGGAGGGCAAAATTCTCCTTCCTCTGACTGTTCTTGTTCCTTTCATCTCTCCTTTATGCCTTTCATCTCCCTTTCTCTGTCCCTGTCTGGCCTCATATTCTCTCCGCTGTGACCCATCATATATTTGCTTGCCTGCAGTTCTCTCTATAAAGTCAGGCAAAGCCTGGGGCAGCACTGAGGAAACACTGCCAATCTCACAGTCTCAAAAATAAATAAATATATCAGAATAACCCTCTCTAGACTCTTTCGCCAAGGTTAGTTCTAACAGAGGCCACATTACTACATTCCCCCACTTTGGTGTTCTCATTCAAGTGCAAGAAGCTTCAGGGGCCCACCTTCACACCTGCTCTCCATTTCTGAGGGTAAGCCTGGGCCAGCCAGGAATGCAAATGACCTCTACAAATGACTGCACATCTTCCTTCCTACCTGCCTATGTTTCTCTGTAAAAAGACCTTTCTTCAAGGGCCCTCAGACAGAATCCCACTGTTTTTGATTAGTCATCCCCCTGCCTATCAGATAGATTCCCACTCCTTTGAAATCTACCCTCTTAGTGCCAAATTCATTGTTCCTTTAAAACATACCCGATTTTGCTTCCTTCATATTTTTCACTCTTCTAATTTGCCATGCTACTGTCAGATTGATCTTCTGATAGGCATACTGCTGTGCTTTAGAAATCATCACTGACTTTCAAATACTAATAAAAAACAAATGCTTAAAGCTAGTATTCGAATTCCCACATAATCTTCTATTCTACTTCTCCAGTATTATTACCCACAATGTATTATGTCATAATATTACCAAAATTGTCTTCCTCAGAGTTCCAGGGGATGCCAAGAGATTTAATAGCGGGAGCAAAGTTTCATACATGTAGTAATTTTGGAAATTGCTATTTTTGTCTTATCTGGAATCTTGCTCCTTCAATTTCTCCCAAGATAATCATCCTATATTTTAAATTCAACAAGATCATCTCTTCTGAACTCTCACAGTACTATGGTTAAGGGGCAGCAAGTTGCCACATGCGCCCACTAGAGTTCCTTGTATTTTAGTTATTCAAGTACATTTTGCCTTCGAAACTATGTACTATATCTGTTACATGAATAGGTTTTGCCTTAACTATATCTTCTATGTGGCAGGTATTCAAATATCTAATCCACTAACCTTTTCATGTTTTTGATTATCAGTAGGAAAAACCTAACTGTCCAAGGGTAGAGGACCATCCATACCATGTAGTATATCATTCAAAATTACATAGTTCTACATTCATCTGGCAGCACCTGCCCTATTAACACAATAGTATGGATCTTTACTATCACTGAAGACAGAACAGTTCATGTAAGAACATCTTGAAAATTACTACAAAATAACAGTAAGTTCAAAGAGATGAATTTCAGCATTGGCAGATGGGAATAGAATTATAGGGAGAAAGTCAGGCGTGGTGGCGCACGCCTATAATCTCAGCACTCGGGAGACTGAGGCAGGAGGATCGTTATGAATTCAAAACCAGCCTGGGCTACAAGGAGAGCTCAAGGTCAGCCTGAATTGCAGTGAGATCCGGTATAAAACAAAGAAATTAGAGGGAAGAATACAGGGCAATGAAGTACAGAAGATACAGCATCTGGGTTACAGATAAGAAAAAAGGGGATAGCACAAAGAAAAAAAAAGAAATGAAAGGAAAAATGAAAAGATATATCATTTCTTAAAATAATATCTACCTACCTGATTGTTCTCTATTTCCCAGTGTATCACTTGATTGTCAGATCCTCCAGAAATTAATTCAGTAGAAGGAGCTGAAAATATTATGTCTCAGTAAAAATTTTTATTCATTTGATTCTTCTCCTATTTCTAAAAATTTGAAAGTTACAGAAAACATATAAGAACACCCTATGTCTCATACTCTCTATACATGCACGCACACATTTTTGAAACATTCGAAAATAAGTTGCTCAAGAGATGAATAAAGAAAACATGTTGCATATAAGGTGTGATCAAAAAACATTTAGATTTTTAGAAATTATTACAGTAAAGGGCAGTGTCATTAATCCCTGTCAAAATGTTACCCTTCATTTTGAATACACTTATTCCATCACTCTTGCCCCTTTCTGAAGCAGTTTACAGTTACATTTATAGCAATTTCTGTCAAATAAACACATTAGGGTGTGTCTCATCCATGTTATTCACCAAATCTGGCAGCATTTGACTTCAGGCTCTTCCCCAAAGTCAAACTGACCAAGAAAGATGAAACATCAAAGGAGTCACATCAGCACAACTAAAGTCAGTCACAAAAAAGAACTTACAGAACTGCATACAAAAGTGGCAAGATGCAATATGTGTGCTTGAATTGGGGGAGGCCTCAGGAGAAATAAATGTCAATATGTCTTTTACTATGATTTTAAAAATGTAAACATAGCCGGGCGTGGTGGCGCACGCCTTTAATCCCAGCACTCGGGAGGCTGAGGTAGGCGGAGCGTTGTGAGTTCAAGGCCGGCTTGGGCTACAACGCGAGCGCAAGGCCAGCCTGAGCTACATAGTGCGACCCTGCCTCAAAAAACCAGGGCCAGGAGTTTGGCTCAGTGCCTTAAGCGCCTGCCCTGGCAGGTGCGAGGTTGTGAGTTCAATCCCTGCTGTCGCAAAAAAAAAAAAAAAAAAAAAAGTAAACATTCACTGGATATTCTAATCAACCTCACACACAATGAAGTAATATTATTTATCATAAAGAATGAAATTCTAGTCAGGGATTTAGCTCAGTGGCGTAAGCACCTGCCTGGCAAGCATGAGGTCATGAGTTCTATTCCCATTCCAAAAAAAAAAAAAAAGAATGAAATTCTATTATTTTAAGAAAATAAATGAAACTAAAAAAATAAAAAGAAAGAAAGAAAAAAGAAAGTAAATGGAACTGGAGGGTAGCAAGGTAAGTAAGCAAAATAAATGGAACTCGAGGGTAGCATGGTAAGTGAAGTAAGCCAGACACAGAAATACAGGTATCGTACATTTTCTCTCATATGTGGAAGTTAAAAAATTAAATAAATAAATAAAGACCCTAAAATAAAAGAGAAACTATAGTACATGGGATGGACCCGGGAAAGGGTTTGGGGGTAGTGTGGAGACGTTAGAAGGGCGGATAGATATGATACATGCATATATGGGAATATTACAGTGAACCCCATTAATCTCTATAATTAATACATGTCAATATTTATTGGAGATACACTTCAAAAATAGCTTCCTTAAATATTTACTATTTCATGGAAATAAGAAAACAAGTACCAAAAAAAGAGGAAAATAATGTAACTTTGGTTTGGATTTTCCATTAATATTATTTTTTTTTTCTGGTGTATGTGCTAGATGCTTAGGGAAGACAGCTGGGAGATAGTCTAAACTATAATTAAAAATTTTAGCTATAAAAATAATCAAATAGCATTAGAGTTGAACTCAGAAGTCCCATGTTCATATCCTAACTCTGCCACCAAACACTTGTAAGCTTAGGTTTCAGTTTCTTATACATCACAGAAATTAAGCCATTTATTTCCATGACTTTTACAATAAGTATAAGGTACATAAAAAGAGTATATGAAGAAATCAGACATCCTTAGAATATACAATGGTATTCAAATTTTATGTCCCTGATACAATGGATAGAAAGGATACCTAAATTACTGTATCTGTGATGAGTCCTTTTCTTGAGGAAATCAATCGTAATAGTTACAGATTGAATGACACACATGTAATTCATTTTATGTAACTCACTTTTCAAGAGAAGATGAAATACACAAGACCAACTTTATATTTTATAACAAATTCCTACATTGATGTCATGATAACAATTAATGTAATTACAATTGTGTTTTAACAACTGAATTAACAGTCACCCCTGTACAATTTAATATTTTTTATTAATCTGATGATACATGACTAATCCTACTTTACCAACTGAAATAAACAGCTGATTAAACTTTTAATGTGACAATAAAATCACAGCAAAGTCTCATTAACTCAAGAAATTATCCACCCAGAATGTTTTCAACAAATGTTTATAGAATGAAAAATAATTCAGCATGGGTATATCCAAGATACTTAAGGAAATTCCACTGAATTTTTGAAAGCATCATTTAAAAACAACCAATATGTTATTAAGAGTCCTGAAGTCAGAGAATCTTAGAAATGGGAAAGAAATAATCCATAGTAATATAGCAATTTTAAATTTTTTGGTCCCAGGACTCTAAACTTTTAAATTTTCTAAGGATCCCTCTGCATAGTAATGGAAACCACCAACAGAATGAAGAGACAATCTACAGAACAGGAGAAAATTTTGCAAGCTACTTGTCAAACAACTATCAAACCAGATGTGATGGTGCAAACCTATAATCCCAGCACACAGGAGGCTAAGACAGAAAGAGTACCACAAGTTTGAGGCCAGTCTGGGCAGCATACCAAGACTCTGTCTCCAAAAAAGAAATGGGACTATATCTAAGAGATATATATACATATATATATATATATATATATATGTATATATATATATACACACGTACATATATATATACACACATACATATATAAAATTAGTCTCCTCAAATTTAAAGACCCAATCAAAAAACTGCATCTGAAATGAACAGACATTTCTCAGATGAAGAAGTAAGAACAGCCAACAAATGCACTCAAAAAAGCCGGGCGTGGTGGCGCACACCTTTAATCCCAGCCCTCGGGAGGCTGAGGTAGAAGCGTTGTGAGTTCGAGGCCAGCTTGGGCTACAACATGAGCGCAAGGCCGGCCTGAGCTACACAGTGCAACACTGCCTCAAAAAACCAGGGCTGGGAGTTTGGCTCAGTGGCTTAAGCACCTGTCTGACAGGCATGAGGTTGTGAGTTCAATCCCTGGTGCTGCGAAAAAAAATAAAAAGCACTCAAAAAAAATATTCATTGTCTCTGGTCACACAAGAAATGCAAGTTAAAACAACACCGAGATTCCATCTTACTCCAGAAAGAATGGCCATCATCAAAAAATCAACCAATAACAAATGCTGGAGAGGCTAGGTTAGGGAGCCTGCCTCATTTTTGCTGGGAGTCTAAACTGGTACAAGTACTGTAGAAATCAGTATGGAGATTTCTCAAAGATTTAAAACTAGGGCTGGGGATGTAGCTCAGTGGCACAGCGCCTGCCTGCCAAGCACAAGGCCCTGAGTTTGATTCCTGGTGCCAAAAAAAAAATCTAAAATGAGAAATTCCATTCGACCTAGATCTTCCCCATCCATTTATCTTCCTAAAAATTAAAGACATCATATCACAGTGATATATACATATCCATGTTTATAGCAGCATAATTCATAGTAGCTTGATCTTGGAAGCAGCCTAGGTACCAATCCACAGATGAATGGGTAAGGAAAATGTGGTATTTATACACAATAGAGTGCTACTCTGCCATAAAGAAAGACAGACTCAAATCATTTGTAGAAAAATGGATGTACTTCGAAAAACCATAATGTGAAGTGAAATAAATCAGACACACAGGCTTGAATATTTTGTTTTCTCTTATATAAGAAGCCCAATATATAAATAAAGTACAAAATAAGACAGGCAACAAGAAAAAAAGAGAGAGGAAAAAAATGTTGTTTTCCAGCATGGACAATGTATATAATGTATCCTGATTTTGTATAACTGTCTTATGTGTTTTTGTTTTTTGGCCTGCTAGTCTAGCTGTTATTCTGTACCTATGATAATTACCTTCATAAGGATTTATAAAATAAATAAATGAAATTAATGATGGCAAAAAAAATTTTTTTAAATAAGGAAGGGGAGACAAAAAATTGAGATGTGTTCTATACATGTACCAATTTCTCATAATGAATGTAATTACTATATACTGTAAATATGCTAATAAAAATAATTTTATTTTATAACTTTTTTTTTTTTTTTTGTCTTTTTGAGACAGGGTCTTGCAATGTAGTTCAGGCTGGCTTTGAAAGCTCACTTTGTAGCCCAGGCTGGTCTTGAACTTATAACAATCCTCCTGCCTCAAAAAAATTTTTAAGATGCAAAAAAAAAATTGATTTTTAAAAAATTCTAGGGATCTGCCAGGAGTTTGGCTCAGTGACTTAAGTGCCTGTCTGCCAGGCGCAAGGTTGTGAGTTCAATCCCCGGTGCCGCAAAAAAAAATTCTAGGGATCCCCAAAAGCTTTTGATTATATAGGCCATATTACTAATATTAACTATATTAGAAATTAAAACTGAGAAATTTGAAAGCTACTTATTTAATAGCTAACTGTAAAATTATGAGGGGGCTGGGTGTGATGCCACATTCCTATAATCCTAGCTCTCAGGAGGCTGAAGCAGGAGGATTGCTGCGAATTCAAGGCCAGCCTGGGCTACATAATGAGTTGAAGATCAGGCTGAACTACACAGCAAGACCATGCCTTCTTTTTTTTTTTTGAGGAAGCCCACAGTATGGCAACACAAATATTTTTGTAGGGGATGAAGGGAACCCACCAATGTATTTCAAATCAAAAAATTCATGAGAAGAGATATTGTTTCAAATTTCTGCAAATCTCAATGCCTGACTATATTAGACTACAGGTGAATGTTTGTATGTGCTTCTGTATTTAATCTGTCACATTATCACACAACATATGCCTGGTAGAAAATTCCACTACACATTTGTGACAGAATGTGAACAAAAACTATGACTACTTGTTAGTCTTATTATGAAAATAATGTTGACCTCATAAGTCTCATGAATCTCTGATATAGCCCTATACAGACCTTACTTTTCAGAGGATACTAACAGGTGCAAACTGGGGTCAATAGAGGTGTAATATTTTGCCTTAAAAAAAGCAAATGACAGCCTGTCACAGAAACAGATCTGGCAGCTGAGTCCTCAGAATGCCAGTCAAAGCCTAGGCCTTCCTTAAGGGTTTGCAAAGGCTGTGGGATTTTGGGCAGGGGAGGGTACTGCCACAGTCAAAGGGTGTGCCTACCTTCATCCTAAACCGAGCAGTTAGCTGTGCTTCAGCTGCTACAAACTAAAAAGATAGGTCAGATACTTCACTGAGCATACCATTCTTCTTTTATTCTCGAACTCCATAACATTGCATAAGATAAGTTAGAGACAGGTTGAAAGAAAAACGATTAACCATACTTTCTCAGAAAACAACTGAAATCAGCTTTAACAATCAGATTAATACTTACAGCCATCTTGTTTACAAATCCATTGTACACAATTGACTCGCGAAGTATGACCATTCAGGTTGGTAACAACTACCCTTTTCTTAAGAGAAGAAAACAGCAATCAATAAATTTGTCCTACAGAGGAATTAACCAATTAATAAAATCAGACTTCTGGTCAAGTGTGGTGGTGCATGCCTGTAATTCCAGCACTCGGGAAGCTGAGGCAGGAGGACTGCTGCAAGTTCAAGGCCAGCCTGGGCCACAGTGAGTCCAAGGCTAACCTCAACTACACAGGGAGACCCTGCCTCAAAAAAAAACCAAAAAAACAAAACAAAACAACAAAATCAGATTTCTGTGTTTTGACAGTAACAAGGTCAGAGTTACATCAACATAGTTGCCTCCTCAACTGGTAAAACTTTTAACTGAGGCTTAATGCTTTCACTGTCTTCACTCTAGATCATTCCTGCTTTTCAACACTTTCCACATTCCTAGAGTCTTGTAATCTCATTACACTGAGATCTCAGGTTTGCATCTGCATCCTTCAGTTTACTCTTCCATGATCTCCACACACATCTTCCTTCTTACCTTGACACTCTTAAGCTACACAAGCATTGTCTTCCTTGTGTTCCACAGGCTTCAGGGACTACTTTTACTAAGCTTGCATTGATTTGGGGGTTTCATTAACAAGACACTCCTTTGACAGTGGAATTCATAATTACCATATATGAATTCACGACTCACTTTCCATGCCAAGGCCAATCAGGTGGCAGGTTCCTCAGCCCTGGGGAAACAAGGTCCTCTTACATATCAGATCCCTGCAAGCCGTATCAAAGCCCCAACTGACCTTCAGCCTGCTGCTTTTACCAAATCATGCCATACTTTAGCATCTTTCCTCCACTCACTGCTAAAGATTTTAATTCTAAGACTGCTGTACTTTGCCAGGCATGGTGTTACACACCTGTAATTCCAGCACTCAGGAGGCTGAAGCAGGAGGATCACTTCAGGTTCAAGGCCAGCCTGGGCTACACAGTGAGCCCAGGCCAGCCTGAACTACATAGCGAGACCCTGTCTCAAAACACAAAACAAAACAAAGAGTACTGTACCATCTTCTTTATAGCTTTTCTTTTGTCAATTGTACCAGCTTTGTATCTGCTTATATGCCAACCTGAACTTTCATGGCTGGGAAAAAGGGACACAGAAGCTATTATATATAAACTAATAAATTTCTTTTTTTTTTTTTTTTTTTTGCGGCACTGGGGATTGAACTCATAACCTCACGCCTGCCAGGGCAGGCACTTAAGGCACTGAGCCAAACTCCTGGCTAAACTAATAAATTTCATGCATGGGTTGAAGTTGAGAAACCATTTACTGTATTCCGTTCTTTCTCCCACTAAATTCCTTAATAGGAAGGGGTAAATATACATTATCTTGTGTCAGCATAATCTAGCATACAGAAGGTTCTCAAAGGAGGCTCAGTAAGCATAACTTTCAAAACTTTGTTTTAGCATCTAACCTGCTCTTATTTCTGTATTTAAACAACCAGTAAATACTTAACAAAAAAAGTGCTTTATTGTATGTTTAAATCCCCTAACATGGCCATTAAGTTACCATTAACAATGTGAAGGATGGAATGAAGACAAATCTATTGAAACATGCGCAAAGATGAGCCTCTATGATTGTGTCAGTCTTTGGTTGAGGGTAACTACAATGTATTTCCTTGGTTTTATGTGCTTTCTCTTGCTACTTAAGAATGCATGTCAATTAACAAGAAACAAAAACCAGAAATGATAAGCAAACTCAAGATACAGAAAAGTGAATAAAAATTTTTTCATATACAAATTTGAAACGGCAAAGATAACAGAATTTTAAATCAAACAAAAATCAAATCAAACTAAATCAAATAAAAGAATAAGAAACACAGACATCTCCTGCCCTGCATTTTAATTTTCTACATTTCATTTTTTTTAAAGAGGAGAATTTCATGTGGCTCATATCTGCATTTCACCTTTTATACTTTATATTGAGATGCAAGAATAACTTTATCATCTTAACCAGGAGAAATGGTATCATAGTAAAAATTGGGTAGCATGCAGAACCACTCACTTGGAAGTCTGGGAGGGAGAGGAAATTTTTTAAAAACTGACAAACTCAGGGAACGGATAACTCCTGACTTATAACCAGTGCTTACGATTCCCCACCCTTATGAATCTTTCCCCAAGTGACACATTCTTTAAAATGTGCATTCTCCTAGCTAAAATATCGATAGTAGTCTTTAAAATTCAATACAACACAAATTCATTAACACTGAGGGAAATACAGAGCTAAGATTGCATCTGTGGGACGAGGACTTCAATTCATACCTAAGTTTCAACTATTTTAAAACCCAAATTGATCCTTGAATTCGTGGTACGGCTTCCGATAAATCTCCTCGTCTGGAGCCAGCGCAGGGCTCGCAGACCACAGGCAGGACACGGGCCACGGAGAGCCTAGACAGACGCCACGCGAAACCCAGAGACTACACAGGCGCGCTCAAGGGAGATTCCCCGCAAGGCCTCCCTCCCCGGGCGGACTACACCGCCAAGGGGTGTCCGGCTCTGGATGGCAATTCACAGTCCCGCCCCAAGGGCGCCCAACAGGTTTGGCCACTGAAGCAAGGGGGACAGTACATCCAGTTATCCTTTTACCTGAGGGTCATAGAGAACCACCGAGCAGGACGTGCCAAAAGCCAGAAGTCCTCCAGGCCCAGGGCTCCAGCTCACTGCACCCCGCACCCGATTCGGGCAGCAAAACACGTGAGCAACCTCTAGCATAGGCACCACCATGACGCCAGCTGGTCAGCACCAGAGACCAAGGCGCGCACTTCCGCCGTGGTAGCGGAACTTCTCCCACCGCCGCCGTATAGGCCGCAGCCGGTCCGCGTTTCCGAGGCACCCGGGGGCGGGGCGCAAACGCCCACGCTCCGAGCCCTGCCTCCAGGCCCCTCGGCCCCGCCCCCGCCCGGCCTTGTGCGTCTCGCAATCTTGGCCACCGCGAGCGCGAGGCCGTGCCTTCCCGCTTGCATCTCTCCAGCGCGTGCGTTTCAGGTCCCCTGTTTTGTGCTGCGGCCCTGCGCACGAGGCACGTCCCAACGGAGTACCCCGGAACCCCCCAGAAACACCAGTGCTCTAGTGCCAGGGCGGCTGTTCAAAACCTGGCTCCCATCTTCTGACCGAACTGTTCGGGGGGACCCTGGCGAGCCAGTCTCGGGCCTCAGAGAAGCGCTGGGGCGCTGAGAGGTTCGAAAAAAGGACCCCTAACTACTCCTAGTCCATCCACTGAGACCTTGCCGACGTCTCGGGCTTGGCACTACTGCCCCTCCGGCCCCCGCGAGCCCGGGCGTCTAGGAAGGCGCGGAAAAGCGGATCTGTCTGGAGTCGGGGTTCCAGAGCTGCACTGCGCGTGCGCCGCCGTGCCTGCTGGGGGGGGGCGGGGGCGGGGGGCGGCGGTCCCCGGCTTTGCGTGGCGCGTGGCGCGCGGCGCTGTGACTCCTGATTGTCCTGCTCCGGGGAGGCGAGGGTGCTGGGCGTGGCTCCCGGAGGCTGCTCGGCGGGACAGAGGAGACCGCCTCATCTCCGCGCGGTGTAAAGGCTTTTCGGAGACCCCCACGGGCCGGTACCCGCCGTCCGGAGCTCCCGCGGGGACCCGAACCTGCGCGTGGAGCCGGGCCGGGGGACGGCGAGGCAGCGGAGAGGTGAGTTCCGCAGGTGGCGGGGTGGGACGGCGGGAAGGGAGCCCCGCGGCCCGGGAATCCGCGAAACGGGACCAGGAAGCCAGGCTGGGGAACTGTAGAGGAGGGGTGTGGCGGGGAGGGTCCGCTACCGGCGCCCTCTCTCCCGGAGAGCCGGGCTTCCCGCCTCGGGATACCCAGATGGGCTTCGGGAATCCAACAGAGGACTTTGAGGTGATGAGCTGTACTTTTCATCCTGTATTCAAAGAGGGTACTGACGCGCTTAAAAAGCCCTTAACGGAAGCAAAGCTTTGTGTCCTCTTTTCCGTTTTCTCCACTGTCCCTGTTCTTCTAGGCCTTTTCTTTCGGCTTATTTTTTTTCTGTCCAACCCACGCAGACCTGCAGGGAAGAGATCTGCTGACCAGTACGTGATCTCCTTGAGCATCCTCCCTGCGGAAGACACAGAACCGCTTACAGTTGTCCCTGTGTTTGTCCCCACCCACCTCTCGCCTCGCCTCACTCCTAGGAATGATTTTTAGTGGTTCTCTTTTGCCTGTTAAGTGAATTTTTGAAACTTTAGGCCACCAACCCGGGCGCGGTGGCGTATTCCTGTAATATCAGCGCTCCGGGGGTGGAGGCAGGAGGGTCAGATCCCAAGTTCCCCAGGACTACAGGTCGAGACCCCGTCTCAAAACAAAAGGAGCTGAAAAGTTCAAGCCGGAAAGATTCATTCAGGAACCTAGTCATAGACTAGTTAACCTCCTGGGAATGAGCACTTGAGCAATATCTAAGTTTTCCTCATTCAACTTGCACAATAGATATTACAGGCTTTTCAGGTGAGATAAATGTGAGAGCCTGGCTCAAGGAAGAACAGCCTCACAAGTAGTAGGATTTGATTGCCCTAGATGTTTTTGTTTTTGTTTTAGATCCAGAACCACTGTATCTTTGCAGGAAACATGAGTTTGGCTGCTATCAACCATCTGTCATTAGTGCTGGACACTGACTGGATTCTGATCTAACCTTCTCTCCACTGAGCTTACTATACCTTCCTCTCCTTAACTAATATCGTAAGCCCTGCCTGGATTTCAAACACTGTTGTGTGAATGAGTAGTAGTAATAGTTTGTGGTAAAATTTTTCTTTTTTTGGTACCCGGCATCGAACTTACAGCCTTGCACTTATCAAGCAAGCTCTTGAACCGCTTTGCTAAATCCCTGGCTGTGTGGTAAAATTTTAACAGGTTTGTAGCAACAAAGGAACCATATAGTAAGTTCTCATTAAGCTTAATCTGTTTAAAGAACTATGATGCAGAGCCGGGCATGGTGGCGCAAATCTTTAATCCCAGCACTCGGGAGGCAGAGGCAGGAGGATTATTGCAAGTTCAAGACCAGCCTGGGCTACAAAGTGAGTTCAATGCCAGCCTGAACTGAATAGTAAGACCCTGTCTCAAAAAAATAGGGCGGGGAATTTAGCGCAGTAGCTTAAGTGCCTGCCTGACTGATGCAAGGTTGTGAGTTCAATCACTGGTACCAAAAAAAAAAAAGAAAAAGAAAAACAAGAACTATGATGCAGGGCCAGGGATTTAGCTTAGCAGCAAAAGTGCCTGCCTGACAAGTGTGATGTCGTGAGTTTGATCCTCAGTACCAAAAAAAAAAAAGAACTGTGATGTAGTCATTCAAGAGAAATTAGACTGATGAGAAAGAAAAAAACCTGGTAAAATGCAACACCCTTGAGGAATGGGATGGGGGGGAAAGAGGGTCTGTAAATGGATTTTTATATAAGAAGAATGCATCAGTTTAAGAAAAAATTTTAAACATGAATTGTGAAATTATATTTTGGTATTTAAAGGCTCTTTTATGAAATGATGGTGATTAGGGTGGTTAATTAGGTTTGATTTGGTTTTAAATCACTGTTCCCAATACACTAAAAAATGTGGCTATATGGGTCTCTCTTGTCTCTGAATTACTGTTAATTTTACAGTTCTGATTAGTCTCTGTGCACTCACTGTTCTCCATTTGCTTTGTGTGTCTTAGCAATGTAAGGAGAAATCTTAGTACCCTGCATCTTCTCAGTACCTAGTACCATGCTGAATGATACTCTGTAAACCTTGGTTACTTGATTTGACATTAATTTTCAGCATGAGGTCTCTTAATTCAAACTGTTATGGAAGTGGGTCAAGAATTTTATTTCCCATCTTTTCTAGGAAGGTGCAATGGCAAGAAATTTATCGGTAATCTTGATCCTGACCTTTGTCCTGTTGGTCACAAATCCCCTTCGTGAACTAGAATCAGCTGCTGCTTTCTCTCAGACCACTGAGAAAATTAATCTGAATTGGGAATCTGGCATTAATATTGACACAGCAGTGATCACACGACAACATCATCTACAGCAGCTTTTCTACCGCTATGGAGAGAACAATTCCTTGTCAATTGAAGGGTTCAGAAAATTGCTTCAGAACATAGGAATAGAAAAGATTAAAAGAATCCATACGCACCATGACCATGAGCATCACTCTGACCATGATCGTCACACTCATCGTAATCATGTTGCTTCTGATAAAAATAATCGGAAAGCCCTTTGCCCAGACCATGACTCTGACAGTTCAGGTAAAGATCACAGAAACAGCCAGGGGAAAGGATCTCTCCACCTGGAACATGCCAGTAGTAGAAAGAATGGCAAAGAGGGCATGAGTGCTGGCGAAGTGACCTCAACCATGTATAACACTGTCTCTGAAGGAACTCACTTTCATGAAATAGTGGAGACTCCAAAACCTGGAAAACTTCCCAAAGATGTAAACAGTTCCACCCCACCCAGTATCACAGAAAGGAGCTGGGTGGGACGGCTGGTTGGTGGGAAAACTAACAAGTCTGTGAGTGAGCCCAGAAAGGGCTTCATGTATTCCAGAAACATAAATGACAATACTCAGGAGGTAAGATAAACATTGTTTAATCCTTTAATATACCTGCTTGTCTGTCTTGTCATTGCCACTCTTATTTCTAGTCGTAAGGAATATAAAATACAACAGTGAACTTATTGAAAAGGGCATTTTCCTGCTGCTTGTTTTTTGAGGCAGGGTCTCACTATGTAATTCAGGCTGGCCTTGAACTCACTATGTAGCCTAGGATGGCCTTGAACTTGTGGCATTCCTCCTGCCTCAGCCTCCTAAGTGCTGGGACTACAGGAATGTGCCACCACAGCTAGCTAATGTTTTGCTTCCTCAGCAAGGTACTTGGCTTACAGTGAGCCTACCTTGTTGCAGACATTTCTGATACAGACCTTGGAGAGTAGGGCTTTGATGAGAAGAGTGCTACCTGCTACAAGTTTTTTCTAATACGTATAAAATGTAAGATATCTATAGAAAGATATTAAGGTTATTTTTGGAGAAAAGCTTTAAAGGCAAATTATTAATAAAAATTAGAAAATGGAGACATTGAAAAGTAGGAGTTAGAATCCATGTTTTAGGAAATCTGTGGTTGAAAGGACTGAAGAACAGCAAGGGTAGAGTGGCCTCCTTGGCAAGAGGCTTACAGTAACTTGTAGAGTGATTGAAAATTGGAGCAGCTATGCAGAACTTCATACTACTCAAGCTCAAAGTGTGGTTGGTGGAGTTAAGAGTTCATGTGGTTTTGCACCTCCAAAATCCACCTATTTTACCTCAGCTAAAAGATGTCAAGAAAAAAGAATTAATTGATACACTTTAGTAAGAAAAACTTGAGTACTTCAAACCAGCATTAATGCTGACACAGCAGTGACCACCTGGCAACATCATCCACAGCAGCTTTTCTACTGCTATTCAGGAAATTGCTTCTGAAATAGACAGAACATTAAAAGAAACCATTTCCACCATGACCATGAGCATCTATACTAAGATACTAAGGTGCTTGTACTAAGATAAGTTTGGAATGATTCTACTAATGGTCCTAAACATAGCAACAATGGTAATGAAGTTTCTTCTTAGTGGTATTGTCCAAGAATTTTGGGAGTCTTTCAGAACATAAGAAACAGGCAGAGGGGTGTTTTTCTGTTGTTGTTGTTTTGTTTTGTTTTGTTTTGTTTTTGGAGGGGAGGATAAATTGTATAAATGAGTTTCTCTTCAAACCAAGGTTGTTGCCCAGTTAAATTGTTGAAAACATCTGCCTGCTGAGACAGGTTTGTTTTATTAACCAGCATTGCAAGAGAAATCTGCATAATTTAATATCCTCTCATTGTAGAGCATTATTTTGCCAGGTATGTAGACAGAACTGAGCTAAGTTTTAGCACGTAGAGTCATTGATGGAAAAACATGTCTCGGGCTTGTTTAGGCCACATAGAATAGCGTTAGTACTAAAATATATTTCTCAATCCCTGATGAATCCCATTTCAGAATTAAAGCTTATTTCCTTAAGAGGTTTATACAGTGAGTTAACAGGCTTGTGAATCTTCATTTATCCTCAACCTTTTGTACTTGAGGCTTTCTCCCTATGTGACTAATGACCTAAGTGCTGCTTTCAGGTAAACACAAGGTAGTATAGTACCACAGTCTCATTTCGTCTACATAACTAGAGACAAGTTCCAAAGTACTGAAAACAAGTTGATTTTAACATGAATTGATTTGAGTAAAGGACTACTTTTAGTAAGGTAAAGTTATGTCATCAAACTACAGTTTCTCTAACGGAAATGCCTGTCAGTGATTTTCACTGCTTTTGTTTCCTTCAGTGTTTCAATGCATCAAAGCTGCTTATGTCTCATGGCATGGGTATCCACGTTCCACTGAATGCAACGGAGTTCAGCTATCTCTGCCCAGCCATCATCAATCAAATTGATGCTAGATCTTGTCTGATTCATACAACGAGTGAGAAGAAGGCCGATATCCCACCAAAGACCTATTCTTTACAAATAGGTAGAATTGCCTTTTTAATGTAAAAAAAAAAAAAAAACAAAACTTCTAATAGGTACATTTATGTTGTACTTCTTATATTTACATCAACCTATTCATTTTTTGTCACAATTCCAAATATATCATCTTAGTTTTTCTTTACTCAAAATGTGAAGCAAACAAGTATGTTGTTACCTTTCCCCTTAACGAAAAAAGTCAGAAAATAAAATTTAAGATGATGCCTTATCTAAGGCCATCCCAAAGGATGAGTCAGTCTCACCTCAAACTTGGGCTTTTTATATCATGTTACACTGTTTGGAAGGAGGGTCAGGGTTACTTAGGAGCCTAATTCTTGTGTGTTCTTATTATGAAACAAGAACAAGTCCTGATGTATGTGTTACATTGCTCAAAAGCTATAAAGAAGAAGAAATAATTGTTTCATTTACTGGAGAATTTTTTGAGTTCCTGGTTTCCTTCTTGCTCCTTTTCAAATCTGTTACTTTTTAACCTTTTTCGCTTATCTTTCTTAACTTAACTGTTCTAGAAATCAGAAGGTTCAGGCCGAAAGTGAGCTAGTTCATCCTTAGAAATGTTTCCCCCTTCCTTTCATCCCTCCTTGAAGAATTTTCAACTTATGCTCCTTACCTGAAAGATTTTTAATTACCAGTCAGGTTGTTCATCTGAGCCAGCAGTAGTTTTTCAGTTATTGTGCTATTGCCATAGTCCTATTTGCATTGAATTTGTTTCTTTGTAATTTCTTGGTCTTACATGTTGCATTATGCTGCTCTCCAGAAATCTCTCTTTAAAAGTTGTCAATTGTATGTTGTTTACTTTGCTCTGTTTTAACAGCCTGGGTTGGTGGCTTTATAGCCATTTCCATCATCAGTTTCCTGTCCTTGCTGGGGGTTATCTTGGTGCCTCTCATGAATCGGGTATTTTTCAAATTTCTCCTAAGTTTCCTTGTGGCATTAGCTGTCGGAACTTTGAGTGGTGATGCTTTATTACATCTTCTACCACATGTAAGTACAGTAACTTATCCTTGTGTTAATATTTAACATTGAAAATATAGGTATTTGATTTGTACTAGAATTCTTTGTATCAATATGTATTAAAGATTAAAATTTTGGCTTAGAGAAGCTAATTCTAAAATATTTTCTGTAACAAAGCTGCATTTTATTGCTGGATGTTAGTATATCTTCATGAATTTTTGCTTTTCTCTTTAAAGGAATCTACTAAATAAAGACATTTTCTGAACCTACTTAAAAGTGGACAAATTCTGCTGGTACTAGTACTGTGTCAGACTGCAACAATGGGAATTATCTGCTTACTTCTTTATGTAGTTGCCACAGAAATAAAATATGTGACCATTTATGTACCCAAGAAACTCACAGGCTTTCTTCAGAGTTGAATTATGTGTATATTTTGAGATTCAGACTTAATGACATGAGTGAATTCTTGAAACAGATTTCAGAAAGTGAATTTACTTTTGCATTAAATACTTGGGATATAGCTGGGGCTTGGTGGGCACGCCCGTAATCCCAGCACTCAGGAGGCAGAGGCAGGAGGATCACTGTGAGGTCAAGGCCAGCCTGGTCTACATAAACAAGTTCAAGGCCAGCTTTGGCTACCTAGCAAGACTTTGTCTCTAAATAAATAAGTGGGATAAGTCTCAACAGAAAATAGTTGGATGTCATTTTTTAAAATTTCCCTTGGAGATCTTCAGGTACTGGAAAAGGAAATCATTCTGTTACTAGAACAGTATAAATCTCAAGTCTCTTCAGTAACGAAAAAAAACTTTTGCTATGACAGATTCTCTGACCACCAGATGACAGATGTTCAGAAGTATCTGCAACGCAAAGTGGCGTGTGTATGAAGTGTGCTCTGTGACCTCGGTTAGCGTGCTCCACACCCAGTTCCCTGACATGCAGTAGCAGTAGTTAGTTACTGCAATGCTTAGCTACAGGTTCCTGGGTTAGTGCGTCTGGACCTGAGATGCTTGCTGGGCCCGTTCACTATGCAAACACTAAGTTTCTTATATGGCTGTGACATGGCTGATGACACTGGTATGATCCTTTCAGTTGATAATATGAGTAGTAAATATGACATGCCTGTTACATCTAGCACTTCCCTGTTAATTATGGCCACTTTAACTTGTCAGGCAGTGCGAATATTCTACACATATATTCTAGGGAATGTATCTGTCTTTATGCTAAACAGACCCACTCTAGTAAGTAGCATAGTATGAAAATATGTGCTACCTGCCCATTGGCTATTTTACTTTTACTGTCCCCTCTACTCCTAAGTGTCACAGTAGTTACCTACTTCTGAATGATTTCAAATTCAACACTACTTTCTTGGCCAGTTTTTCTATAATGTATGAAAATAATGACCTTATAAAATATGTATCATTTTGCTTTTAGTCTCATGCAAATCACCACCACAGTCATAGCCATGAAGAGCTATCAATGGAAATGAAAAGAGGCCCACTTTTCAGCCATCTGTCTTCTCAAAACATAGAAGAAAGTTCCTATTTTGATTCCACGTGGAAAGGTCTGACAGCTCTGGGAGGCTTATATTTCATGTTTCTTGTTGAACATGTACTCACACTGATCAAGCAATTTAAAGATAAGAAGAAAAAGGTAAGAAAAACATCCTGGCCAGACATTTATCTAGAGTAGCATTCTAACTAGATTTTTAAAATAGCTTGTCTGGGTTGTATGATCTCTGTTGAAGAGGAATTCAGTACCCCAGAGGCACTTTCCTGTCCCAGAGACATTCCTGTAGAGCAGCAATTCTGTATCTTGATAACCCTAGAATTTTCTGTCTTCACTATTCCTGGAAACTCATGGGAAAGTAAGAAAGGCAAGAATAAGCATCTATATAAACAACCATATGCAGTGTACAAACAGGGTCATGAAGCCCCGAAGGGTCACGGATATACCATCGATACATATCAGTGATTAACCATGGTGGTTGATTTTAAATTCTTCAAGTAGTAGCTGCATGTTCTGTTTTTCAAAGGGCATGTGGCATTTTCTGACATACTCTTTGCAAACTGGACCATAAAACAATATGAAACCAAGCAGTAGGCTTTTTTTCAAATATAAGTATCTTTGAGACCTCTGAGGTTATCTCCCTCTTCTCATCTAATATGGTCAGGCATGTAAGTTGAAAGACTGTTAGAAAGAGTTCTTGGAAATTCCAAGTGCAAGCTGGTCGTGGTACCACATGCTTGTTGTAGTCCCAGCACTCAGGAGGCTAAGGCAGGAGGATCACCATGAGTTCAAGGCCAGTCTAATCTACATAATGAAACCCTGTTACAGCTGGTCATGGTGACCCACATCTGTAATCCCAGCACTCAGGAGACTGAGGCAGGAGAATCACTGTGAACTTGAGGCCCACCTGGGCTACACAGTGAGTTCAAGGTCACCCTGAACTACAAACTGATAATGAGACCCTTTCACAAAAAAGAAAATAAAAGAAACTCTGTTAGCAAAAACAAAACAAAAAAAAGTACACATCTCAGACACTTTAATTTGATGTATATATATATTTATTTGGTATTGATCAGTATCTTCTTTGAGTTAGAGAACTGTATCATATTTTTTCTTTTTTTTAATAGCCATTCTATATCTCATATACTATTTCCAAATTTGATTTCTCTAAAATCGAACAAAAGGTTATACATTTGTAAAGTTATTCTGAGTGTAGAATTTAGGTTTTAGAAATGTTTTGAATTTTGAAAAGTGATTGCCTTACATAATTTGATGTTTCTTTTTTTAGCAGCTTGCCTTTGGATTTTTAAAAGCATTTTACTTACATGTTCATAGAAGTAACTATTACTGTCAGCATTTCATAGCTGAAGCAACATGTAATTAAATTATGCAATTATAGTAACAGGTATAACTGGCATGAAGAGGTTTGAAAACTAACAGTTGATTCTCGTTGAGCATCAAGCTTACTGCAGGAAAGAAGTGTGGAGAGTAACTGGCTGTATCCTATAACGTTTGCCCCTATGGATTTTACTTTCACTAAAATTTCATTTTGTAAATTTTGAATACTCTTTAATGAATATAAATTTAGAGTAAAGAAGTTAAATAATCATTTATTCTTAAGCTAGGAAGTAATCTTCCATGTTTTGGTTTCTCAGTTGTGTCATTTAGACTGGTCTCAGGGTGTATGCTATTTCTTTATGTCCTCTAGAATTATTCTTTTTTTTTCTTACCTTTTTTTAAAAATGATTTTTTTTTTTCCATTTTGGTGGGGAGAGTCATGGGATTTGATTTGCGTTTTTCTATTGTATTTCAAATACCATAATTTATTTAGTATTCTAATTTCAATTTAGTTTCAGTTAAACCCATTAGTTCAATCTAATTTCAATTTTGTTTTTCATTTTGGTGGGGAGAGTCATGGGATTTGATTTGCGTTTTTCTATTGTATTTCTGGTTCAAATGCCATAATTTATTTAGTATTCTAATTTCAATTTAGTTTTCAAATTGTACCTTGAGATTGCTTTTTCTTTAACCTAGTTAAACTTGAGATTCTAAGAGATAGGCTATTATGTAATACAGAACAGTTTATTTTCCAGTTACAACTCTTAATTAGTGAGCTGTAATATTTGTGCCATGCCAGCATTTTTAAATTCAACAGTAATTTAACAGTATGTTACTGTGTATAATATATATATATATATATATATATATATATATGTATATCTCAGTATGGGTTGTAGAGAGAAGTTTAATCTCTGTTATAAATTAGTGTATACTAGAATGTAAGCTCTTAAGAGCCAAGACCTCCGTATGATGTTTGTTTGTTTGTTTGTTTCTTTGTTTTATAGTAGTGGAAACTGAACCCAGGGTCTTCACACTGAGCTACCCCAGTCTCACTGTGTTGCCCAGGATGGGTTTAAATTTGTAATCCTCCTGCCTCAACGTATCAGAGTGCCTCACAGTCATGCACCATTCCATCCAGCCTTCTGTGTCTTTACTCTTCTATCTCTAGTGCCTAGAGGAATATCTGGTATTTCATAGATAATTGATAAATATTTATTGAATCTGTAAAAAGCATGAAACACAAAGCATAATTTCTAGACAAAGTCTTCCCACAGGAATTTTACAAACATAACACGGTTTCTTCCCCTTTTAGAATACATTGTTTTGAGCCGGGCGTGGTGGCGTACGCCTTTAATCCCAGCACTCGGGAGGCTGAGGTAGGCGGAGCGTTGTGAGTTTGAGGCCGGCTTGGGCTACAATGCGGGCGCAAGGCCGACCTGAGCTACATAGTGCGACCCTGCCTCAAAAAACCAGGGCCGGGAGTTTGGCTCAGTGGCTTAAGCGCCTGCCCTGGCAGGCGCAAGGCTGTGAGTTCAATCCCCGGTGCTGCAAAAAAAAAAATAATAATAATAATAGAATACATTGTTTTTTGTCAAGGGCATCCAGATCTTAGTATCACTTAATAGTTTTGCATCTCATTTGGTTCTTTCAAAAAGAAAAATCTATTCATATCATGGGTGTTGGGAGAACTTTAGGCATCTAAAAGGACATTTTACTTAGCATTTTCCTTTAGAGATCCAAACTGCACCCTTGGGAGATTCTGTGTAGGATAATTTTAGGTCACCTGTCTTATATGTCAGTCTGAAATCTCTAATTCCAATTAGGGTCACTTCTCATGCTTGATATATATAGACCCTTGTAACAGTTCAACTTCAAACCTTCTAATAGTGAAGCCTGTTGTTCACACTGGGAATTACAGAATCATTTGTGACATCCTCATCGCCATTTCCAACCTAATTTTGCTGAATATGTCTGCAACCTTTCCATTTCTCTCCATCTTCCATCATTCTAGTCTAGGCCCTAGTGACAGCAGTTACAGCATAACTGGCCTGTCCATGTTGCTTTGTTTTCCTTCGCAAATCAGGCAGTAATGGTTTAAATGTGAAGATGATAAGGTTGTATGCGCTACTTAAAGTCCTCCAATAGCTCGTCATTGCTTTGTGGGAAAAGTCCACTACCTTTAACATGATTTGCATTGCCTAGACTCCTTCAGCTTCCCCAGCCTCATTTCTAGCCAGTCTTTCTGTTTGCCTGAGGAGGCCCCAGCCTGTATTTCTTTTAGTTCCAGGTGCTTTCCTGCTTCAGGACCTGCCTGTACACTGATCGCTGCCTGGAACACGGTCTCCTTCCTTCTCCATAAAACTCTTAAGTCTTTGTATAGTTGTCACATTTTTTTTCAAGAGCCTGTCCTGAAACATATTTAGGTCTCATTTTCCTTTTGTAAAATGTGCTGGATATTGGATTCAAAGACCTGTGTAATCATTATCTGTGCTAAGCCCCTTTCCCTGTGGATAAGCTCCAAGAAAACAAAAGACTGTGTGTGTTATTTTCTGGGTATTGCATCGCTTAGCATATGCGGACATTATATGTCCTTAATACATATGGAAAAAAAACATGGTTAAATATAAAGCACTAACAATTTTATGGTACCTTTATTTCAAAAACACATACAGTTATTATTTACAGCTTTTAAAAGTGTGAAACTTTAAAATACTATGAATTCATTTATTTTCACAGATATTTATGCACTTTCTTTGATGTCTCAGAGAAAGTACTAGGGATAAATGTAAAGATTTGTTTGTGGTTTAACAACAAAATAAAAAGGACAGGGATAGTTTCAGAGCTAATAGAGACTTGTTGGAAAACAGAAAACATAGTGGTGATTTGTTAAAAGCGTTGTAGTTTCTATAACTAAAAAGCTAAGTTTAGTTTTAGTTTTAGGTTATAAAAAGTAAAAGCAGCAGCTGGGCATGGTGGCGCACGCCTGTAATCCCAGCTCTCTGGGAGGTGAGACTGGAGGATTGTAAATTCAAATCCAGCATGGTAAATTTAGTAACTTAGTGAGATTCTGTCTAAAATTATATAAAGGATTTGGGGGGTATAGGTCAGTGCAAAGGTCCTGAGTTCTGTACCCCAAAAAAGGGAAAATGGATAAGAAGTGTGAAGCTTTGTGTCCAGAATACAAATGTAGGAGAAACCAAGCAGTTGGTTACCAGATCATTAAATGCCAGGAAATGCCTCTAGCTGGTTCTGAATTACTAAGCTACAGTAGAGGTTCTCAATTTTAATGTACAGATGAGTCACCAAGGGATCTAATTAAAATCCACATTCTGCCTCATCATTTCTGGAGCGTAGCCTGAGAGGCTGCATTTCATTCTTTCTTTCTTTTTTTCTTTCTGGTACAATTTAGATATACATAATGATAACATCGTAAGAAATTTGTGCCTGTGCATGATATATCTTCTTTTTTTCCCATTCTCCTCCCCTCCAGCCCCTCTTCCCCTCCTTATTTACAAAAACCTTGTTTCCTTTTTTTCTAGTCTCTTTTTCTTGTCCCTTCCTTCCTTTCCCCCTACCTTCTTCCTTGTTCCTCTTCTCATTTGAACATTTTCTTCCCGTTTCCCAACATCTATTATACAGTTTGGTCCTTATTTACACTTTTAGTTTCTCACACCAGAGAAACAATGCAGTATTTAAACATGTGTCTGATTTGTTTCAGTTTTTCTTGTTTCTTTGCCATTGATTTACAGTTTCATTGCACTATTATCAGATAAAGCGCTTGGAATAATTTCAATTCCTTTGCCTTTACTTAAGCATGTTCCATGAAGTAGTATGTGGACTGTTTGGAGAACATCCCATGTGTAATCGAGAAGTGTATTCTATTGCTGTAGGGTGAAACACTCTGTAGATGTCTACTAAGTCCATTTGTTCAGAAGTTTGGTTTAGTTCTGATATTTGTTTTTTGTTTTTTTTTTTTTTTTTTTTTTTTTTTTTTTTTTTTTTTTTTTTTTTTTTTTTTTTTTTTTTTTTTTTTTTTTTTTTTTTTTTTTTTTTTTTTTTTTTTTTTTTTTTTTTTTTTTTTGTCTAGTTGATCTGTTTGTGACTGTGGGGTATTGAGGTCCCCATTACACTTGTATTAATGCTTATTTGATTTTTCATGTCCATTAATACTTGCTTTATATAGTTGGGTGTGTTGATTCATGTACTTTCAATGGAATTTTTAATCTTCTTGATATCTGTCTGAATCTGTTTTGTGGATTCCGTTTCTTTCCTATGTTGGGCATTCATGATTTCCATCATTTTCCTAATATCCTCAACTTTTTTTTTTAATCTATATCTGCTCTAATGTCACTCACCATGTCTTTCATTATGGTTGCCATCTCTAGTTATCGGAGAGATTGTTTTTGATTTGAGATTTTTTTCTAGAGGTTCGTTTTTTTCTGATTTGAGTTTTTTTCTAGATCCTCCTTCATCTGCTTTGTTACTTCTGCTGTTACCATGTCAGAGAGTGCAGGTGGGTGGCTTTCAAACTGTTATACCTCATTGCCCCCTAGGTTTGCCTTTGGTGAGCTGGAGTGGATCTTGCTTAAGTGTCTTCTCATTCATATTCAGTTTACTTTGCTGAATTTATGCTTGTAAATTGCTTACAGTAGGTAGCTTTATTGCTACTATTAAGAACCTTTAGGAAATGACTTCTCAGAGATGTCTTCCAGGTGTAGCTGGCTTCTGAGTTTCGAGACTTACAAAATTCTACCTCTTTGGTTTATTGAGGATGTCTCTGGCACTGGCCTATAGTATTGTTTATGACAGACACTTAGGCAATATCAATCTTGGCATACCAGGAAGAACAATTGATTAGAAAAAATTGTGCCATCTTGGTTAAAGTACTATAGTCAACAGTAACAATAGCATCAAACACAACCTAGAGAATGATAAACTGGAAACTGTTAATTTACCACCTTTAATCATATGAACTATATTTGTGGTTATGTAACAAAATCTGAAACCAGAAAATTATATACAGTAAATATGTCCTCAATATGGCAGTTTTACCCTCGGGAGAAAATTTAAAAGGAGTTAGGGGAAGAAAGAGAAATAGAAAAAGAGGAGTAGATTAGAAGCAAGGCTGGAGGACAAAGGAAGATTACAGAAACTTTGGGATACTGTTGAAGAAGACAGGAGGGAAAGAGAAGAAAGAAATAAAAAGAATAGGACAGAACAACAACAAGGTATTAGAAACAGTGTTCATTTATATAAAAACAAGAACAAATAAGAAAAACAAAACAAGTTTTAAAAGAAAAGAAAAGACAACGTCCACTTCAGGGCACGTCTCTGCTGTCACTTGTAGACAGAGTGGGCAGACAGAGCCCAGATCCATGTTGATCAGTCCCATCAAGGCAGCTGTAGATTTACAGTGGGATAGTGGATAATCCCAGCAAACCTGCATTGTTAGTTCCATTGAAGTTCAGGTTGGTTTCTGACTGTGAGACTGTAACCTGACTTGTTCAGCCTGCAACATTCAGTGTGACCATGTGTAAATGTTGTATTGTTTCATTAGTGTGAAAGCAGAAAGAAAAAGCTTATGTATATGTGTATGTATATGTATATAAAAAATAGTTAAGATAGTTATACTACTGATTTCTCTGAGTTTGATAAAAAGAAAGATTTGTGCTGGTATTGTTCAGACTATTGAATGCAGATGTCTTGTGCTCTGGGTGAATGATTTGGAGATAACAGTGTGCAATGTATGTACCATTGTTGCCCCCTGATTGATGTGTTTTGAAATTTTGTTGTAGTTTTCTTCTTCTTTTTTTTCTTTTTATCCTTGAAATAAAATGGATTCAGAAAAAATTAATTAATGAATTTAAAAACGAAAACATTCCGTGTGTCTCCTACCAACCTGAACTCAGTTCTGCTTTACCCTGACACTGGAAGCCTCTAGATGGAACCAGCATGCAGCTGCTCTGAGTTCTAAGCTCTGTTAGCCTCTCTCCACGATGGCTACTGGCTAGTTAGCCTCTCCTAAGGGACATCTAAATCCAAATAGCTCACCAGCCACTGCAGTCCGCTACATCCACTACTCTGTTCCACTGGTGTGTTTCTCCATGGAAACCTCTGGTGTCGCTAATAGTCCCTGTGAGTCTGCAGGTTTGAGCTGCCCCTCACATTTAGGGCTTGGGGACAAAGTGCTGCCTGCCACCTCCTTTTTCTGCATTGAGGTTTCTCTCTTCGCTCTCCCTGTGGGCTTTAGTTCTCACTTTAGAACCTTGCTGCGTTCCAGGGACCAGCAACTTCCCTCCTTCTTCTCTTCTTCATATTACTATATTCCAGTGTCAAGACACCAAATCTCAGAGTGGTTCTTTCTCTGCTGTTTTCCACTCTACCACCTACCTAGAGGTCTGAGAGGTTGCATTTGTGAGAAGCTTCCAGGAGATACTTTGCTGCTTGCCTAAGAACCCCCAGCAGATGACCTAGTGGGACATTCAGGAAGATGACTGTGTGATTTCCTGTATCTCATATTTCAGAGGCATTTTTTACCTTTTTGACAGTTAACTTTGCCTAAAATTCACTACTAGGTGCTTTGTAAAATAAGTACAAGTACTGCCTATAAATGGCTTTTATTCCAGGAGACATCTGTTAATTCTGTTGTGTTTTTTCTGTCTTTTGCTTACCTGTTTATTTATAGCTGTACCCATGAGCAAATCTACTATTTCAAAGTAATGTTTTTCCCTTGCTATTTTAGAATCAAAAAAAGCCTGAAAATGATGATGACATGGAGATTAAGAAGCAGTTGTCCAAGTATGAATCTCAACTTTCAACAAATGAGGAGAAAGTAGATGCAGATGACCGTAAGTCCTTATGAGTGAATCTGAGGGCTGCAGGGAGTTGCTATGTGATTTGCAGGCAATGGGGACTATTTGAAAGAGGTGGGGCTATGTCCTTTTGATTTTGTTCTTTTAAATATCTCATACTGGAGCTGGGGATGTAGCTCAGTGGCACAGCACCTGCCTGGCAAGTGCAAGGTCCTGAGTTTGGTTCCCATTACCAAAAATAAATACATGAATAAATATCTCATACTTTAAAAAAAAAAATTTTGTCAGATAGGCATGGTGGCACATGCCTGCAAGCCCAGTACTCAGGAAGCTGAGGCAGGAGAATTGCATGAGTTCAAGGCCAAACTGAACTACATAGCAAGACCCTGTCTCAACAACAACAAAAATCATCAATGAGTAGATTGTTTCTATGTATATTTGTATTTCTTTTTTATGTATTTTTATGGGGGGAGTGCTTTGACTGAACCTAGAGACTTGTATATACTGAGCGTGGTTGTACCACTGAGTTGCCCCCTCAGCCCTGTAAGTTCCTTTGTTTGTTTGTTTTTGGTTTGTCTTTTGAGATCAGTCTCTTTGTGTAGCCCAGGCTGGTCCTGAACTCACGGCAATCTTCCTCCGTCAGCCTCCTGACTGCCAATCAAGATTACAGGCATGTGCCACCCAGCCCTGGAATTTCCTATTTTGATATAAATTCAGAGTTACAGAGAAGTTTCAAGAATAATGCAGCTGGACATGATAGCAAATGCCTATAATTCTAGCACTCAGAAGGCTGAAACAGGAGGATTGCTATATGTTCAAGGCCAGCCTGGGCTACATAGTGAGTTGAAGTTCAGCCTAAACTATGTAGCAAGACCCTGTCTAAAATGAAACAAAGAAAAAGAAAGAAAAGAGAATAGAATAGTTCAAAGAATTACTGAATATCTTTCACTAAGATTTCCCAACTATTTTATACCTTTATTTATCATTCTGTCTGTAAGCACACACACAATTTTTTTCTGAACTACTTGAAACTAAGTCATAAACATGATACTTTCTTTTTATTTATTACTATGGTTCAGTTCAAAATCAGGAAATTTGCTAGATATGTAATCAAAGTTACTCAGGGGACTGAGACAAGAGGATAACAAGTTCAAGTCCAGCCTGGGAAACTTAGTGAAACTTGTCTCAAAATAAAATTTTAAAAAGGCGTAGGGATGCAGCTTAGAAATAGAGCCCTTGCCTAGCAAGCTCAGGCCCTACGTTTAATCCCTAGAACTGAAAACAAACACACACTAGAAACACAGGCTGAGATGATCGCTATTGAGGTAAAATACAACTTAATGCTTGTAGTGTTTAGTGTTTCACTGATTTTGCAAGCCTGAAGCTGGTAGTCTGATCATCTGTTCAGAGGATTGCAATACACAATGTAACACCTATGGGGGAATCTCCTTCTAAAGGTGGTAGCCATTGTTAATTCCCTATTATCTTGTTTTGAAGTCCTGTATTGTTTTCATTGTTTTGTTTGCTTGGGTTTTATTTTGTTTTGTCTTGTTTGATTTTATTATATCTGATGGCATAGGCAGCTATTTCAAAGATAAGATACATTATGGTGGCCATTTTAGATTTACTATTATCTTGTTTTGACATCCTGTATTATTTTCATTATTTTGTTTTTATTGGTTCTATTCTGTTCTGTTTTGCTTGCCTTCACTATGTCTGAAGGTATGGCCAGCTATTTTGAAGACAACAAGAGTCATTGTGGTAACCATTGTTGATTTCCTGTTATCTTGTTTTGAAATCCTGTGTCACACTGTTTTGTTTTGTTTCGTTTTTTTATCAGTTCTTCTAATTTATTTTTTTTTTTATTTTAAACAAGAGGAAAGTAAGAAATCAAAACATAACAATCTCCCCACCACCCAATCACTGTTTTGTTTTGATTGGCTTTATTCTGTTTTATTTTGCTTGGTTTTATTCTCTTTAAAATAAAAATTACCCAAAAAAATCAGAAAATGTATGTTGATGCAGTGCCATTCTCTAGTCTGTAGATCTGTTTTTTTTTCCAGTTGTCTTTATTCCTTCCCTCCACCCAAAGGAATAAAGAAAATTGTCCAGTGTGCAAACCAGGATTGAATGTTGCACTTAGTTGCTTCTCATTTAGTTTGTATAATATATTTTCATGACTAGATGATCAGTTTGGATTGGAAAACTAAAGTGGAATTATATCCCTTCTGGTGACATGATGTGCAACCCACTGTGATGCTTTGTCGTTGGTGGTGTTACTTTGGGTTACTTAGCTAAGGTCATATCTACATGTTTCTCTGCTGAAAAGTTACTATTTTTCCTGTAATAACTTTGAGGTTGGCATTTCTTACTGGAAGGACTCTATTAATATTCATGTTTTTAAATTCTGCTCCTTGCTGTGACCTTTAAGGCCTGCTGTGTCCTTCATTCTCCCCCACTGTTCACGCCACTCTCCCACTGTTGGCTCCACTGCAGCCTCATGGCCTTTCTTCCTGAGAGCACCCAGAGTCTGTCTCTGGGCCTTGCACTCACTGTTCCTTCTGCCTGGGGTACTGTTCTCCCAGATTTCACATGAATTCCTTCTATTCAGATCTCAGTCTGATACACCCTCCTAAAAGACCTCTGATCATTCAAATGCAACAGGTTTCACAGTTACTTTCCTTCATATTACCCTTTCCTAATTGGTACCGGTGCCTCAGATTACCTTGTTTATACAGGTGCCTGCTTATTAAGTGGGGTTCCCTCTCAATTTAAGTTTCTTAAAAGCAAGTATTTTATTGTGATCCATTCTATCCCCAGGGCAGACCAGAAAGCCTAGCATAGTGTAGGTGCTCATTAGATAGTTGTCTACTTAGGTTTCCAGTTTACCTTCCATTTTCCAATATGCTGTTTTTCTCCAAAGAGTGGGTAAAATTCCTCACCATTTCTCCTATTCTCTCCTTCCTCTTCCCCCTACTTCTCTTCCTCCTCATCCCCTTTTTAAGAGACAGGGTCTTGCTAAGTAGTCCAGGTCTGCCTCAAGCTGACAGTGTAATTCAGGCTAGCCTCAAATTCTCCATCGTCCTGTCTCAGTCTTCTGAGTGCAGGAATTACATGTGTGCACCAGCATGCCTAGCTTTACTCATACTTTTGTTCCCTCTTCAGCTTTTTGAATGGACTTCAGTGAAATAAGGGGAAGAAATAGTGGCTGGAGAATTGGACCACAGGGACAGAGATGCTCCCAAGAAAATTGGTAACAGTACAAGACAGAGAAGTAACAATCTCACTGTGGCAAGTTTACTTTTTCTTGCCTAAGTAGATAATAAATGCTTCATGATGATGATGAAGTAAATTAGGTTATTTTGTTTTTGTTTTAATTTCACCCTCCAAAAAAGAAGTCAGAGGACAGGATTATGCAGGTTTTTGTTTTCAGTTTTTGATATTTTTCTAAATAACATAAATATTTTCAATATCTACCATAATATTTTTTAAGAGTAAGTATATGGTCAGAAATAACTCATCTTTTAAAATATAGGGAAGCAAAGGAAATTGAAGGAGAATCAGTAGAATAGTTATTGAAAGTATTTAAAATCCATTCCTGCCGGGTGCAGTGGTGAATGCCTGTAATCCCAGCACTCGGGAGGCTGAGGCAGAAGGATCACTGCGAGGTCAAGGCCAGTCTGGGCTACAAAGTGAGTTCAAAGCCAATCTGAACTGCATAGTGAGACTCTGTCTCAAAAAGACAAAATAATAAAAAATAAATAAATAAAATCCATTCCTAATATGTGAGATCATTCAATTTCTATAATTCACTAAAATCTGTTAGTCTTCTTCAATATGCTAATGTTTAGTTCTGCAGGTGTAGAGATTAACACACTTTAAGATCATTTGTTGCTTTTTGTCTGGTAATATTTCAAATGTGTCCAAATACATTAATTAAGCCTTCTGATTTCATTCCAGTGTCCTTTGTGTTTATTCTTAGGAACTGAAGGCTATTTACGGGCAGACTCACAAGAGCCCTCCCACTTCGATTCTCAGCAGCCAGCAATCTTGGAAGAAGAGGAGGTCATGATAGCTCATGCTCATCCACAAGAAGTCTACAATGAATACGTACCCAGAGGGTGCAAGAACAAATGCCATTCACATTTCCATGACACTCTGGGCCAATCAGATGACCTCATTCACCACCATCATGACTACCATCATATTCTTCATCACCACCACCACCAAAACCACCACCCCCACAGCCACAGTCAGCGCTACTCTCGGGAGGAGCTGAAAGATGCTGGCATTGCCACTTTGGCTTGGATGGTGATCATGGGCGATGGCCTGCACAACTTCAGCGATGGCCTAGCAATTGGTATGCATTTGCATTTTTGTTCTTTGTTGCTTGACTTAGAGGTGATATTAAACACCCAGTTATATTTACAAAAGAATAGGCTCATCTACTGTAGGTAAAGATTTTAATGACTAAAGTCACTAAAATTACCAAAATGTTATTTTTTTTTGGCTACTTTTACAAAGCAGTGCTCAATGAATGTTACAGATAATTAACTGCTAGGATCTGTGTTTAGACTGTTACATAAATTCTAACTATCAAAAGTAGTTTCATTTGCAGTGCATTAAGATTAGGCTTCAAGTTGTAAGGCACATGTATGAAGGTTTTTTTCACCTTATATGTTGAATTTCTTTTATCGATAATATAAACTATGTTTATTAAGGTAAAATATTTTCTTTTTTTTTGTTTTTTTGGTTTTTTCCTTTTTGTATTGGGGATTGAACTCCAGGGACGCTCCACCACTGAGCTACACCACCAGCCCGTTTTTTTATTTTTGTGTGGAGAGAGGATTTCACTACGTTGCCCAGGCTGGCCTGAAACTTGCAATCCTCCTACCTTAGTCTTCCAAGTAGCTGGGATTACAAGCATGTGCCACCATGCCTGGCACTGTCATCTTTTCTTTTATGCTAGAGGAATTTTCATGGATTTGATAAATCCGGTTGTCAGTCGCTAAAGAATTACAGAATTGTTTTTTTTCTTTTGTCTTGCTGAGACAGGGTCTCACTATGCAGTTCTGGCTGGCCTTGAGCTCACTTTGTTAGCCTAGGCTGGTCTCAAACTCAACGATCCTCCTGCCTCAGCTTCCCGAGTGCTGGGATTACAGGTGTCCACCACCACGACTGGTCTGAATTACAGAATTTTTCTATTAAATTATTATGCCACAATTTGGAGATAATAAAACACAAATTTTAATCTATAGTTCTAGAAGGAACCATAGGAGTAATTACAGATTAAGCAACTGAGGCCTGAAAAAATGACAAAACCAAGCTGAGACGAGCCCAGCCTTAGTTCCCCAGAAGTCTGTTACTCTTCCTTCCACACTATATTGTACAAATTATAGCAGTCAAAGGAAAGATAATGTCTAAACACACAGTCGTGGTCAATAATTGATCATTTGTATATGTTAGTTTTTTGAAGTGGAGATGCGGGGGGTAGCTGTTTGTCTTAGAATCTTATAAGAAAATTAATGTAAGCAGTTCTAAAGACAGTGAATTTTCTGAGGCTGTGAAATGTTTATACACTTAACTGCAGAATATTTTTTTAAACCTTTTAAATCAGTTTACATTATAGTCTTGAATAATTGTTTTATATGGTAGCAGTTACTTCTGAGGTATATAGATCTATTCATTTCATTCTAAGGTATAGTCAGATTTTTCCTTCTTTGTTGTACCTGCTTGTGCTCCTCTGAAAAATTTAGACCTAATGGAATATAATCTAAGACTTCTTAAAGATAAGAGCCAGGTTGAGAAGTTTGTATTCATTCACAGCCAAAATAATAGGTTTTTGTTGTTTATTTTTGTTTTGTTTTGTTTTGTTTAACCTCATTTTGTGTGTCATTATTGAAAAACACTCTTATAATTTCATCACTCTGGGAGACTGAGGCAGGTGGATTCTAAGTGAAAGCCCAGCCTGGGCAACTTAGCAACTTAGCTAAACCTGGTCTAAAAATAAAAAAATGAGAACAGGGCTGGGTGTATAGCTCAGTAGAAAGCCCTGGATTCAGTCCTCAGTACCCCCTGCTTCACAAGGAAGAAAACACGAAATAATGTGTCTAAATTGTTTCTGGTTGATTTTTACAGGGGCTGCTTTCACTGAAGGCTTATCAAGTGGGTTAAGTACTTCTGTTGCTGTGTTCTGTCATGAGTTGCCTCATGAATTAGGTAAGAGAGCAGTATAAATTATTTCTAATAGGAGCAAAATAGCCTATTGTCCCTGGCTTTTCCTAGTGAGCATTCTAGCAACCATCTTTGTAATGTCTATGCCTTCTCATGAGTCTGAGGGCCTACCTGACTTTCTTTTCTTGCTGGGCAGAATTCCTTTTTGTTTTTTGTTTTTTTTATTTATTTATTTATTTTTTTTTGGTAGTTGATTGGTTGGTTGGTTTTGGGTGGGTGGGTTTTTATTTGTGTGTTTTTTGTTTTGTTTTGTTTTGTTTTGTTTTGTTTTTTTTGGAGACAGGATTTTACTATGCAATTCCAGCTGGCCTTGAACTCATTTTTATAGCCCAGGCTAGTCTTGAACTTGCAGTGATCCTTCTGCCTCAACCTCCCAAATGCTGTGCCATGCAGCAGCACCCCTGGCCTTTTTTTTTATTGTTTTGAGACAGGGTCTTTGTACTTCACGCTGCCTTTGAACTGACTGTGTAGCCCATGCAATCCAGAACTCCTGACAGTTCTCCTACCTCTAGAGTGCTGACATTATAGGCATGCACCATCATGCCCAGCTCCAAGCATAATTCTTTTTTTTTTTTTGTGGCACTGAGGGATCAAACTCACAACCTTGCGCCCACCAGGCAGGCACTTAAGCTGCTGAGCCAAACTCCTGGCCCTAGATTTTTGAGATAGGGTCGCACTCTGTAACTCAGGCCGGCCTTGCGCTCACGTTATAGCCCAAGCCGGCCTCAAACTCACAATGCTCCACCTACCTCAGCCTCCTGAGTGCTGGGATTAAAGGTGTGCGCCACCACACCTGGCCTTCCAAGCAGAATTGTGATCCAGCGAGTACATAGTTGCCTATGTGGTGTTGCCAAAGAAATATGCGGCCCCCTTGTGTCTTGCCCTATTAAGTATCTTTTTATGCCCCCATACTGGTGACAGCAGTGATCATCTTCATACACACACTGTGAATAATACGAGAAAATGATCTTGACTAACAGGAAAACTGGGGGAAAGGATCTAACTGGAGCTGAAGAAAAGGGGAATTGATGAGTTGTATCTTGACATACTCATCTGTCACAAGGAGTTGAAACCTTCCATAGTTGTTTTTTGTTTGTTTGTTTGTTTTGGTACCAGGGATCGAACTCACAACCTCGCACTTGCCAGACAGGCACTTGTGCCACTGAGATAAATCCCTGGCCCCATAGTTGTTTTGATCTCAGTTTCTGTCCTGATTTTTCTCCTTACGGACACATATTTCTTCATGTGTACCCTGACACCATTCCCACTTTTTTTGGTTTTTTTGTTTTTTTCAATTGGGAATTGAACCCAGTAGTATTCTACCTCTGAGTTATATCTGTAGCCCTTTTTTAAATGTTATTTTGAGACAAGGTATCCAGGCTGGCCTCAACATCGCAATGCTCCTGCCTCAGCCTCTCTAGTAGCTGGAATTACAGGTTGTGCCACGGCACCCAGCTCCTTTTTCACTTTTGTTCCTTGCTATGTGTTCAGCCATTCAGAAGGCCTCTCCTCTGCCTGCTCAATACTTGTAAGCCTCAGTATCTTGTTTGTTTTCCACATTCAGGATCCTTCAAGCCCCTTGAAACCTGTCAACCATTTTTATCGTTATCTCTTTTTCTGCTTATAACTGTAATATCACATTCATGGATGCTCCATTATATATCACATTTACATTTGCTAATCATTTCATGTGTGTTCTGTACCCTCCCCTTCTCAAAGAATTATAGGCTCCTTAAAGACAGTGGCAGAGTACTATACTAGCTTTATGCTATTCATCAGTCCTTGGTAAAGTGTAAGCCCTAAGAAAATGTTGGATACAAGAGTTTTTAGTTTTCAAGAACTGTGTTACTTATATTGATCAACATTGCTGTAACCCTGGCTTTGTTTCTTGCCTTTTCTTTTTTTCTCCAAGTGAGAAGATTCTTGGGTATATATCATGAACATGATTTTTCAGTTATGTTCTTTGTTTTCTGTTAAAGGTGACTTTGCTGTATTACTAAAGGCTGGCATGACTGTTAAGCAGGCTGTGCTTTACAATGCATTGTCAGCCATGCTGGCATATCTTGGAATGGCAACAGGAATTTTCATTGGGCACTATGCTGAAAATGTTTCCATGTGGATATTTGCACTTACTGCTGGTTTATTCATGTATGTCGCTCTGGTTGATATGGTAAGTTTTCAGAAGTCAGGTGACATTGCCTGAATATATAATAGCAAAAATATTCAGTAAAGTTCATTTTTTTTAAAGTTTTAATTTAAATGCAAGTGATTCTGGCGTGTAATAATACAACACCTGCCAGGTGTGGTGGTTCATATCTGTAATTCCAGCACTTGGGAGGCAGGGGGGTTGTTTCAAGTTTGAGGCCAGCTTGGGCTACATAGTGAGTTCAAGGCCAACTGAACTGCATAGCAAGACCCTGTCTCAAGAAAATCAATCAGTCTCCTCAAAGTTTACTTTTCTTGGATTGCTGGTCATATGCACAGCTTTATCCTGCCTGCAGTCCACAAGTATACACATAAATAGATACCCTCCTCTGATGTATCTTTTTAGAGGAAAATTTTAGAGTAGTAATGAGACTCTGAATTATTTATGGTTTGGAAAGAAATCTAGTAGAAGCCATGTATTGTTGGCATTCTGTGTGTACTTCAGAATGCTTATGTATCCTTATTAACTGCCAACAAAGGAGATTCATGCTTTTGTCACCAACATCCTCACAACCATTTGAGCCAATTTTATTGATAAAACTACTTTATTGAGTGTTGGGTTTCCTATCTCTGAACTAAAGGTGAACCATGTGTTATATTCAGTTCAGATATGCAGGGTGTAACTGAACTAGGGAAATCAGTGTAGCTTTCCATTTCCATTTTGGTCCACTTGCGCCAACGTGCTAATACAAGTGTTTTGTTGTTCAGAACATCACGAATAATCATTGTTAAACTGCTAGGAAATGCAGTGTAACATTAAATTTGGTATGTGTGAGGCCATGTTTTAATGAGCCATAACATACCCAACTGTAAATTAACAATACATTTTTGTGAAAATTCTTTTAAAAAGTAACTTACCGTTCTGAAAACCTAAATGTTACTTTTTTTTCTTTTTTCTTTTAAGGTACCTGAGATGTTACATAACGATGCTAGTGACCATGGATGTAGCCGTTGGGGATATTTCTTTTTACAGAATGCTGGGATACTTTTGGGATTTGGGATTATGTTACTTATTTCCATATTTGAACATAAAATTGTGTTTCGTATAAATTTCTAGTTAGGGTATAAATGCTAGAGTAGCTTTAAAGAATTGCTGTCTATAGTTTAAATGGGTCATAGGGAGATGAATTTGTATGCTGTCATATACAGCATTTGAAGTTAGTGGATTTTGTGATTTTTGTATTGAATATTGTTGTTTGTTAATGCTGATAAGGTCAGTTATGTTGGTAACATAAAGGTACGTTTTAATATTTAAGTTATTCTATTTTGGAAATAGAAGCTATGTGTGCAATTCACCAATATTCTCAGTTTATTGTATAAACAAGATATTTGGCATGACATGTTCTGTATATTTCCAGAAAAATGTCCTTAATACTCTTTGTACACTAAGTTAATACAGTGATTCTCATACTAGATCTAGGCCTGTGAAGAACTGTTGACTCTCAAGAACATGCACAAAACCTAAGTGTAAGCTAATGAAGGGAAATAAGAATCTGAGAATCAAGAAGTGTAGATTTCTTATAAAAATCACAAAATTGGTAATAATATAGAGGGGGAAATTTAGATACAACTTTTAAAAGGAATAAGTAGTATAGAATACCTTCATAAATACTTTGTAAAGTATTACTGTTCCTGTAAAGACATAGCACTTTTCATATATGTACTAATTTAGTTGTACATTTGTTTGTATAGTAGCAAAATCTAAGTATATTTAATGAATTCAAGCATTGTATCACTTGGTTAAGAAATTGGAATTTGGAAGTATTTGCGTGGAAATATGCAAGATGAGTATAGTAAGTTTTTGTGTCACCAAAAGACTTTGTTACCACCAAATTATATATATCATCAAAATTTACATGATTGGACATTCTGGTTTTCTGGTTTACCAAATACCAGAGTACTAAAATTTTGATCTGTGTGAGGACATTAGTACCCATTCTGAGTATGTTTTCACTACTTGAATTCAGAAAGTACTTTGTACCTTATGGTGCTTTCAGTGTCATTGTGAGCAATTGTCCTTTTGTATACGGTACATAGACATACTAAGGTTTCTGTGGCATTGTCTAGATGTTTCTTACAAAATAAATGCTTCATGTCAGACATCACAGTTCATTTCCTTCTTTTTACCATCTTAACCATTTCAGTAGTTTAAGTCTAAGTTATTGTGCAATAATGTCCACAGCTTTTTCATCTTGCAAAATCAAAACTCTGTATCTATTAGATAACTCCCCATGCGCCCCTGGCCTCCCACCCTTGACATGTTACATTGCTGTGGGGTTTTGTTTGTTTGTTTTCTAGGTTTTTGTTTTGTTTTTATTTTTATTTTGTCTTATGGAGACAGGGTCTCGCTATGCAGTTCAGGCTGGGCTTGAACTGATTTTGTAGTATTGGCTGGTCTCGAACTTACAGTGATCCTCCTGCCTCAGCCTCCCAAATGCTGGGATTACAGGCATGTGCCACCACACCCAGCTTTACCATTCTGCATTGTGTTTCTATAAAATTGAAATGTCTGGTTTTCTAAATTACAAACCAGATTACAGTATACTAGCTAACTTATCTATATATTTATTGTGTGACATTCAGTTTTTAAATTCATTATCACAAAAGGCATTTCAAAGAATACTGGCCCACAGTTGTTCCCAGATGTCCCTAACATTTTTTTTCAATCCCCACCCGAAACTGGAGAAGAACTATTATTAGCCTACATTCTAAAAATTAGAAACAATAGACAATATCTACCTCCTACTTTGAGGCCAAAAAGATACAATGGAGCTGTCATTTCTGTTTCCCAAATCAAGTAATGGAATAAGAATAACAAGAAAATTATAGTTTGAAGAGCCAAAAAGGATGAAATGAGGCATCTGCTTTGGCTGAGTGGTTACTCAGCGTCAGAAACAGATCTACTGTAGCGTCACTGCTAGGTCAGTGTACAATGAGGAAGTTTTTGTCATAACTGGAAATGTTCCTCTAGACTGGGTGTAGCAGAGCACATCTGTAATCCCAGCCACTCAGGAAGCCAAGGTGAGAGGATCACAAGTCCAAGGCCTGCCAAGACAACTTAGCAAGACTCTATCTCAACATTTAAAAGCTGGGGATGTAGCTCATCAGTAGAGTGTTCCTGGGTTCAATCCTCAGTACCACCACCACCAAAGGAAAAAAAAAATTTCTATAGGAATTTGAGGAATACAGAGACTTACACTTTCTCTGTTCTTAAAAATTCTGAAGTTGCAAAGAGTGGGGAATATGTTCCCTGACCACCCAAGAAAAGATGAATAGGTTCCAACTATAGTTAGAACCCACTATTGGGTATGTGGGAAATTTAAGCCGTTAGTAGTTCCCATGGTTCTATGGGAGAATATAGATTAGAAGAAAATGTAGGGGCTCTGCAATATGCACAAAAGTTTAATCTTGGGGGAGATTATCAGACTGATAAAGACAAATGAAAGAGGAGACATGACTCAGAGATTCTGGCAATCATAAAAGTGGTCAATCAGAACTGGTATTTGAGTTAATTTGTAAGTTCTCAGTGATATTCTCAAGCTTTTGGTTTCATTTTTTTAAATATTTTATCTTTTCAATTGCTTTCATTTTCACAGTTTATTTTCTATTTCTTATGAGTATTTTATTTCTCATTTTAAAGTAGAAGCTTAATTACTGATTCAAAATCTTTCCAATATAAATAAACATAAATTGTCTTCTGCTTTAACTGCATCCTACAAATTTTGATATGTTGCATTTTCATGTTTGTTTAATTCAAAATAAACTAAAAAGATAATACTAATACAAATTTGGCAACTTAGGTAATGGATCAGTTTCTCAAAAACCACAAGTTGCTAAAATTTAACCAACACAAATAAGCAGTGTGATTAGTCTGCAATTATTTAAAAAAATGAATTTATATTTAAAACTTCTAAAAGATAAGTTTCAGGCTGAGGTGATTTTACTGGTGAATTCTACCACATATGTAAAGAAAAAGTATATGAATGATCTTTAGAAATTAGGAGAGAAGGGAATATGTCCCAACTCATTTTATGAAGACATCTTGATATGAAAACCCAACAAGGACAACACAAGAAAACTATAGACCAAGGAAGAACTCATGATCATGTGAATGCAGAAAAAACATTTGCTAAAAGCCAGTTATGGTTGAGAAAAAGAAACCTCAGTAAACTGTAGCTAACATCATACTTACTGGTTAAAAAGAAATGCTTTCCCTCTAAAATCAAATGTAAAGCAAGGATGTCCATTTTCATCACTCATTTTCAATATGCTGAAAGTCCTATTGAAATAAGAAAAGAATAAAAAAAGGCATACAGGTTGAGGAAAAATGAAATCATTGCTACTCACAGATGACTGTCTACATCGAAAACCCTGAGGAATGCATTTAAAACTTAACAAAACTACTGAATGTAGCATTGTAAGAACGTGACGACACAAAAATCAATCCTCTACAGACAATTGAAAGCTAAAAATTAAAAACAAAACTCCATTTACAATAGTTTCCCCAAAAAAATAATGGCTTGGGTTTGATTCTAGCAAAACATTTACAAGATGTTTATACTGAAACTTTTAAAATGCTGATAAAATAAATGAAAGACATATTACAATGGCAAGCAGAAACACTAAAACGACACCCAGGATTTAAAGGCAGATTTATTTACATCGACGGGCACTGATCGAGATCATTCCCAGAATATTAGCCCCCCGATCTCTGGTGGTCAAGGGCTTTTATATGATGCACAAGCAAGAGGTCCAAAGGCGAGACATCAGCTTGGCAGTTCTGGTTAGCTGGCAGTGTGAGATCATTGGTTACAAGGGGAGATTAATGATCATCAGTTTATGAAGCTTGGTACAATGGTACAGTCAGGCATCCTGCATGTTGGGTTATGCTCTCATGGTTACAGGGGTCAAGAAAGTAATTACAAATCTATGAAGCAGTTACAGAGCTAAGCAGTTTCAAAAGAACAAAGTTTTAAAAAGAACTATTTCTCTTGTACAGTTTTTCCCTTTCAATATCATGTTCATTGATTAGAAAATAACATAATAAATGTATTCAGTTGAAATCCTAGCAGAATATTTTTAGATAAGACATGCTGTTTCTGGCAGAGGCATGGAGCAACTGAATTTTTACACACTGTTGTTGGGAATGCCAAACGGTTGAACCAGTATGGAAAACAATTTGATATTTTCTCACAAAGGTAAACACACACCTACATTGTGACCCAGCAGTTTTCTACTGTGTATTTACCCTAGTGTAATTAAAACTTGCATTTACACAAAAACCTGCACAGCAGTTCTATTTATAATCATCAGAAACTGGAAACCACCCAAATGTGCTTTAACAGTTAAATGGATAAGCAATACTGTGGTATACAGTCTTTGTGTAACACAGTACTGCTCGGTATTAAAAACAGTGAAGTATGGATAAAGGCAACTTCCATGACTGTCATAGGCATTTTAGTAAGTGGAAGAAGGTAGACTCAAAAGGTTTCATATTGCAAGTTTCGACTTACATATGATATTCTGGAAACGGTATTTTGCTAGGGAAAACAGATAAATGGTTTCCCAGGATTCATGCCAGGGACAATGTGACTAAAACAGTAACACATGAAATGTTTTGGGTAGTAATGGAACCATCCTATATACTGATTTTGGTGGTGGTTATACAAATGCATCTTTTAAAACTTAATAGAACTGTCAGGAAGAAGGACCCCAAGGTCAACCCCAGCAAGGACAACTTAGTGAGACCCTGTCTCAAAATGACCTAAGGATGTAGCTCAGTGGGAGAGCACCCCTGAATTCAAGGTTTAATGCCCAGTTTAAAAAAAAAAAAAACTCTTACAACTCTGTGGTGGATTGGTAACATGGTCAACTTGTAACACTGCTGAACTGAATCAGCGTGGCGCTGGGTGTGAATGGCCCACCTCAGGATTGTTGCCAACAGCATGAAAAGGAGAACTGGAGAGGAAGAAGTAGGTGCTGTTGGTTTTCCTGGAGAAGCTTGAAATGCTGGCTTTCCTGGTACGAACTCGGCTGCTCTCATCATCTTGGGAGGCTTGGGACCTTGTCTCTGAGGTTAGCCGTGTTTGTTTCACAGGAGCTCTGGTCCTTACTTTGAGCATTACTTCCAGTGCAGATCCCTCAGCCTGCTAACACAGATCCTTCACCCCACTAGCACAGACTTGCTAGCTTCCACTGCTGACCTTTGGGCCTTCCCAGTGCAGATCCTTGATACAGACTCGCATGAAACATTGTCGTGGGCTCTAGGCCTCCAGTTGAACTTGTGGGGGCACTGTCATGGGCTCTAGGTCTTCAGCTAGAGTCATGCAGGACATTGCCATGAGATCCAGGCCCTCAGCTGGGTCCTTTGGGTCTTTAGAGTGTGGACAGATTTCCTGTACTCTTTTTTATTTGACTCTGGGTGACTATTATAAATAATCCTATAAATTATGTGTCCTGTATTGTTTTCCTTGTAAACCCTGACTATAACAAAGTCTATGACAAATAAAACAAAATTTCGAGTTTATTGAACTTTTTTTGTTACAAAGGGATGCCATAGATATTCCCCCTTGATTTAATTATATAACTTGTAACATCAAAGTAACTGATACCTAGATGTGGGTATGTACTTGTAGATTTTTGGAAAGATACCATCAAGTAGGAGCAAAGTTTAGTGTTCTTATAAATTTCTCTGCTTGACTTTTTTTACCTTTTTATATAACAAATTGTACGATGATAGCCATTTTTCATGTGTACAATTCAGCAGCATTAAGTATCTCCACATTATTATGCAACCATAACCACCATCCATATACAGGACCTCTTCATCTTCTGAAACTGAAACTCCACACACATTAAGTAATTTTCCACGCCACCTTTCTCCAACCCCTGACATACACCATCCTACTTTGTCTATGAATTTGACAATTTTAGGCACCTCATAAAGCACACAATATTTGTCCTTTTGTGAATGATTTGTTTCCTAATGTCACTAAAGTTCATTCATCTATGTTCTAGCACATAACAGAATATTACTCCTTTTTAAAGCTTTACTATTCTACTGAGAGTATGTAACGCACTTAGCTTGCATTTAAACCTGTGCAGTAAACCCAATTTGATGGAACCACTCTGCCTCCTTGTGGAATTTTAAAGCAACTTCAAATTTTGCAAATTGAGAGAATGACCGATTTAGGAATTAGTGCCATCTGATACAACTATTAACTTTTTTTTCAGAGACAAAGAGCTAGTTTCATTTCACATAGCTATGCAAGATCTATATGAAAATAATTTCAAATGTTGTCTATGAACATAAAAATTTAACTAAATGTACACATCTTTCCTATTCTTGAATAGAATGGACTGCAGACATGATTTTTTTCCCCCCAAAACTGGGGATTGAACCCACGGCCTTTGCACTGAAGTACATCTCCAGTCATTTTTATTTTTTTTATTTTAAGACATTGCCCACCCCGGGCCCGAACTTGCTACCCTCTTACCTCAGTTTTCCAGAGTGCTGGGAGTTCAGGCGTGTGCCACAGACATTAACTGACTGATCATGAGAAAAGATGCAGATGAATTTTCATCATGTAAAATGTTACATGTTGCAGGCTTTTAATATAAGAAAAAAAGCAAATTAAACATGTAATTGTCAGCCAGGTGTGGTGGCACATGCCTGTAATCCCAGCACTCAGTAAACTGAGGCAAGAGGATCATTGCAAGTTCAAGCCTGGGCTACACAGTGAGTGCAAGGCCAGCCTGAGTTGCACAGCAAGACCCTGTCTCAAATGACAAAAAAAAAAAACAAAAATATAATTGTCTACAACATGGATGAACCTTGAAAACATTATGCCAAGTGAAATAAACCAAACACAAGAAAACCAAATATTGCAGTTGTTATTCAACAAAAGCTTGATTGAGTATTGAGGACTAGGAATTATGCTAAGCACACCAGAGAGTATACGATAAGTCAGTCATAGGGTTTTCTCCACTTAATTTGATTGCTATGGTCAACCTTGAACCAATCAGAGTGCAGAACTCCTCCCATCTCTGTGTCTCTCTGAAGCTCTTGTTACCACTCGCACAGCTGAGTTAATCTCCCCATCTTCCTTCTGTGCCACACAGCGGTGGTGGCAAACCTATGGCACATGTGCAATGGTGGGCAGGCAGAGCTCTCTCCATCGGTACGCAAGCCAATTCACCCTAGCAGCCAAGCATCAGATAACAGTTGTTTTTTTCCTAAACTAAAATATCAGCGTCCAGTGTTGGCTCTTTGCAATATATAAGTGGGTTTGGGGTCACAGTTTGGGCACTGGGTTTCTAAAAGATTTGCCATCGCTGGCAAGGTCCCAAGGCTTCCATAGTTGTCCTTTATTTTTATTTTTTATTTTTATTGTATGGCATTTTCCTTTAAAAATACTTCCAAGAATAGTGGCAAATACCTGTAATCACAGTACTCTGGGAGGCGAAGGCAGGAGGACTGCAAGCTCAAACCCAGCCTTAGAAACTTAGCAAGACCCTGTTTCAAAAAGAAAAGAAAAGAAACAAAGATAAAAGAAAGAAAGAAGAAAGCAAGCAAACTCTTTATTCTTTACTCTTACCTTACCCTAACAAAACAAAAGAAGAATACTTTTTCAGGTCTTCTGTAGTTGTCTGCACAGTTCTCCCTATTTCTCATTGTGGCCC